>JAGFPH010003522.1:42252-71134 GCA_018207615.1 Philaenus spumarius
TTCAAAACATTTTTTCATACGATTCGGATGCAGTAAATCGAGGTTGCGATGCTCTTTAGCTTGTGGCCAGTGTAATGGGCAAGCTTGCCTCAATGCTTCAACCGTATCAAAGCGACCTTGATGAAGAAAGTGCATTAGACTCCGAAATCCTTGAAGAGTTAGAAACAAATATCCTTGATGACGAAGATGATATTGAATTGGAAATCTTCCGACCGGAAGACGATGATGAAGAAGAAGAATGTTGAGACTCGTGTCCTTCAAATTATCAAAGTTTTTGTAAATCCTTCCCGCATTTTAACTTAAATTTAAATAAATGTATGCAAGATAAAACTGCTAAATAAAGATAAAATTCCAATAAATTTACTTTATTCTTTTTCTACTTAAAATATAATTAAAATATATTAAAATATACTTAAAGTATTTCACTTAAAAATGTTTTAATTACACGAAGTAGGTAAGTATTATTAAACAAATATATATTTGATACGTGCAAAATATTAATACATATTATGTATTAATTATTAAACAATGCAAATTAATCATAATTATGGATTTTTAAAAGATTTATTTACTTTATACTACGTTTTATTTAATGGGACTCACGGGTTGACCTTGCATTATATTATGTATGGGTAAGCGCTGAGCGCTATCAGCGCTCTATCTAAAAAACGGTTAAGCGTATAAAAAAATATTTTCAACAAAATTTGTAGAGAATTTTATGCTCTACAATTTCTATAATAGATACAAATAGCATTGAAACCATAGGAAGCGAGATATTTGCGAAAAACTGATGTTTGTGACCTTTGACCTTGAATATCTTAAGACGCTGACACGTGCTTTTATGAGACTTTTGAGACAACTTTTAGAATGTCAAAATAAAGGTTTATACGAGTTTACAACTAATTATCTCTTAATCCGAGGTTGACCCTCTTTTTTTGCTATATATATAAGTTACTGGACTATACTTATATATTTCGTACACGCATGCAGCTATTCAAATGGTGAGTAGACCAATTTCCCAAATAACTGGTTGAAAATTTATACATGTAAACTTAATTTTGAAAATTCACTCAACTCATGTCAGCGGTGCAGCTGCGAGGTCGAATTATGTTATAGTTACTTTTTGATAAAGGTGTAGGACTAATCATAGCACAAAACAAAATTGTTAATCGCCAAAAACAGATAACAACGGATTTGGTTCAATTTCTTCATTAATCATGTTACATTATTTATATATACGATATATAAATTGTCTTATTATTACAACTTTTAAAATAATAGAACATAATCACATGCAAATGCAATAAATTTTAAACACAGATAACAAGAAAACACATAGACGTGCGGGAAAACATTTTAAATTACTCAGCAAAGGCGACAAAAAAGGTTTTCAGAGCTCAAAGCATTTAATATTCATTAAAAGCTCTTAGGACGTATAAAAAGCTTCAAGCGTGGAATTATTGAACGGTGGTAAGCCGGAATATTCATAAAGACACTAGTGCTCCCCCCCCCCTCCCGACTGAGTCTTACCATCTTAATATACTTATATTATTTGTCAAATATATTTACTGGTGGCAACGCCTTACCTCCCAACTCTTCATCAAAATCTTGGACGCTTGGGAAACTTTTTATATTAACAAATACCGTAACATAATTGTGAATAATGAATTAGGTCCTTTACAGAAATCTTTATTAATGTAATAATGCTATGTTTTGTTAAATATTAATATTAGTTTAGCAATCTTATTTAAGTTATATTGTTATTGTTAAGATATTTGATAAACGGTAGGCGGTGGTTAACGCCTTAGCATAGGTTATGACACGCCCCCTGTAGGGTACGCCCCTTCTGTTTAGGTATTTATACGGTGCGTTGTCACACTGTTAGATCAGTTATAGTTTGGTTACTGTAGCCCGTGCATCACTGAGGATGGCGACATTGTCGTTGAAACGCGTTTGAGGTTAGTAAACGTATTTATTGTGAGATTTTGTGTTCTGGTTTTATTTTATCTAAGTTACTTTCTCACAAGTCAAGCTTATTAGTTATTTATTTTATCATTTTAAAGCTTATGTTCCCCGCTATTGACGGAAAATAGAAAACCTCTTAAATTAATGTTTCATTAAAATAATTTATTGAAAAAACTTTCATATGAAAGTGCATATGATTCCTAATGAAAAGCGTTATCTATTCACAATCTGTTTAATTAACTTGACAGCTGTTAATCAGATTGTTTGCATTCTATACACAAGTGCAATCTATCACGCAAATCAATCAAATTAAATCAACGTAAAGCGTTATAAACTGTTATTTATAAAACCAAGTAAATAAATAAACGTAATTAACTGAATTAAATCAACGTATTAAATCATTTAAGTACTCGCACGGGTCGGCATAAATCATGTTTCATACACTTCCTTAATGTTTATTCAGATGTTTATCCTTAATGTTAGTGTGTATTAAGGCTATTGTAATTGACGAAAGTGAAAATTTAGGATCCGTTGTTCTCAACAAAAATGTCGCGTTTTGGAAAAAAAGTTATTTTTCGCAAGTTCTTCTTAGAGTCGAAAAATGCCATAGAGTAATCATTACTTAAATCTGCAGGAATGGAGTTGCCCTCTATGCTCTTAAATGTGTGCAGGACCCCAGTCCTTATCAGGAAGAAACAGTCCCATACAGTCCTCTTCAATATAACTTATCCTTCATCGAACTTTGCAGGTAATCTTTTATAATTTGCAGGAAACCGGTCATGAACATGTAAACTATAATTCATAGGTGATAAAAAATTGAAATTACACATTTTAAAAATGTGGCTTTACAGTTTGTTAGGCAAAAAAATCCAACACCCGGAAGCATGGTTTTTGACCGGAAGTATTTATTTTTTTAGATTTTCGTACTAGAATAAAATGTTTTGCGGTTTTATCAAAAAAAAAAAAAAAAAAAAGACAAATGTAGATATTATTCTGAACACTTTTTTTTGACACAACCTTATTTCCCCCAAATGTCAATACGTAAAATTTCATAAAAGTACCCGGTTGAAATCCACGTGACCGACGAGATCCGAGGAGAAGGAGAGCGTGAGTCGAATGTCGAAGGCGAGCGAAGGAGGCTTAGGTGCAAACAAATTGACAGATATTCAGCGCCTTCGTGATTAGATGAATTTTCCAAATTGTTGGGTGAAACCCTAAATCATATAAACTTAATTTTGGAAATTCGGTCAACTCACATCAGCGATTCAGCTGCGTGGTCGAATTATTCTTATATTATATTATAACATACTAGCTGACCCGTGCGAAGCATTCGCATTCTAACTTACTTAAATCCCACTTAATTAAAGTACACACCGTATATTTAGTATCGTATAGTGCGTATACTATACCATATAAATATACAATTAATTAAAAATAGCAATGTAGTGGCGTAACGGCAGCTCTCCAGCTGGGTATTGTTATCATCAGTGTTGCCAACGCCAGGAAAATATCCGTACAACTTACTAGATCTTACATAATTGTTACTTTCGGATTCTTTATTTCTTTTTTTTTCGTATAATTGTATTTTGTATTTTTTCCGGTGTAGCGGTTAAGGAAAGCTTTAAAATGATGTCTCATTCATGTAATTTGATGATGTATTAAGGAAGTTATGGCGTACCGACAAAAAAATGGCCTTGAGAAATAATATATGTGATTATTATTCTTATATAAATACATAAGAATATGTTTAGACTTATTTAAATTATATGTATTTTTCTTGTTTTTGATGAATGATGCTATTGGGAGTTCTTTCAACTGGATTTATTTTGTTCCTCTTATTGTCCTCGGTTGATTTTTTATGTTTAACTTAGTGCTTGGCGTTCTTAGTGGGTGAGTTTTCTCATATATTTTAAGAAAAATATTGTTACTACAGTTTGAACTTTTGCAGGTATACAAAACAAATTGTTATTAAATCATTTGTTAATATTTTATAAGCTGTATATTATTTTAATTATTCGACATTAATATTGCTTTTTCATATAATTATACATCAACAGTAAGTAATATTATCATTAGTATAATCGAACTTCAGAAAAGAAATCATTTGTCTATGGTAACTGAAGTAAGAAATTAATATTCTTTATTCTTGATTAACATTTTTCCAAACGTCTTGTGTAACGGTGGCGCGCCTAAATACGTTTACACTTCAAAAACAGCGATACTATCTTTGTTTGATGAATGGATTTCAAAATAAATGACCAAATTGAAAATATAACATAATATAGAGAGATTGCTCATAACAGACAAGGCTGGGAGCTTAAAAGATTAGATGTCGTCGACCGATGGAGTTACTTCCAGATGGTTACATTTTTAGGAGAAAGATTGCCAATATGTATTATTTGTAAAAGTCATATGAAGGTTAACTTGTTCATATTTATTTGCGAATTTCCTTAGGAAAGGTGAGATATTGCAGTGGCTCTTATGGTGAGATCTAAGGTCGGGAGTGGTGAATGAGCACCGTTCATAGTCCTCGGAACACGTTTTGGGGTTTCATTAAACATTGTATACAGGGTGATTCACGAAAATATGCAGACACTTCGGGAGCTCATTCTACATGCAAAAGTTAAATAAACATAGGTCCGAAAATCCTTCGTTGTCCAGATATCCCCTATTTTTATTTTTACAAAATAATTAATATCTACAGAACGGTTCGAGTTCAAACTTGGCACAAAGTTTAACCCAACAATGGTCCATCTCAAGAAAAATAAAAGACTATATCCAATCAAGCGTTTCAAAATTACGGCTGTGTGAAAATTTCAAACCTAAATTACTCAAAAACGATGTAGCGCTTTTGATTCCCTTTCGGATGGTGTAACTTTAAACACAATCGGATGAAGGATAGTAGCTAAGATAAAGATAATAACCGCTTATGTACATACAATATTGTTGTGTTTACTGTGTTGGTATAGGATGACGAGTTGAACAAACAAATTATTACAAATATCTTAACTATTATGTATCTTTCATTCGATTGTTTCGACAATTACACCATCCAATAGGGAATCAAAAGGGGTACGAAAAATGTGTCTTGACATATTTGGTTAAAATGTAGGGGTTTTGAGTAATTTAGATTCGAAATTTTCAAACGGCCGCCCTTTTGAAAAACTTGATCGGATATAATCGCTTATTTTTCTTTCTTGAGATGGATCATTGATAGGTTAAACGGCGTGCCAAGTTCGAAAACTCAATCAGTCAAACCGTTTTCTAGATATGAATTATTTTGTAAAAAAAACTAAATGGCGGATATCTGAAAAACGATATGTTCGGACCTATGTTTACTTATATAACTTGTTTTCGCATGTGCGTCCTTATGTGTTTTTTTTTTTGCAATCACTAACAACAACACGCTAGTCTGTACTCGTAGACTATACAATTCCTAAATGGATGTTTGTGTTTTACGTGATTAAAGTTGAAGAGTTTACTGAGTAAGACAATGACGACATCCTTAAACGATTTATCAAATTATTAAAAGAGCAATCGAACATTTTACGGAAGCTGTGTCGGTATTTGAAATCGCCAATCGAGAAGGAATCCAGGCAATTGTGTGTAGGTTTAGTTTTATTGAGTTGTAAAATGTTTATAGTGAGCAATTACCTAGTGTTGTAGACGTGAGATTGTTACGTTTACTACATGCTGGGTATTTATAGTCTAGTGAGACTGCTAACTAATTCTTTATGTATACATTCATTTATCCGACGCGACGGTTTAAAATACAGTCTGCTCCAAAATAGACAGTAAATCGTAATAGTTATAAATGTTTTATTTATAGACAAATATGCAAAGTAATAAACGGTACCAGAAACTGACACATACTTTCTTACAAACATATTTAAATTATTAAACAGATTCACTGTGACTTCATAATTGTATTAAACTAGGGATTCATTAAAGTAGAGAGTAACTAATAAATATTAGTATTATTAGCTACAGAGAAAACTATTCGATCGATTTCGAACAAATTTGCACCAACCATGTCAATTAGGCCTGTATAGATGCACGAAAAAAGGTTTCGAATTGTTTTTTGAAACAACCCCCTTTTTGGCCAAAAACCCCAAAAATCAATTATTATTAATTTTATTATTACTAGCTAAACGAGAATATTTAGATATATGCTGTTTTTCGCATATGGTAGAGTACATTAAGGGCTACAAATGAGCCAAATTTTATCAAAATCGTTTGAGCCGTTTTTTTATAAAAAAATAATAACTGATTTTTTTGCCAAAAACGGGGTTGTTTTTCAAAATATTTCAAAACCTTTTTTCGTGCATCTACACAGGCCTAATTGACATGTTTGGTGCAAATTTGTTCGAAATCGATTAAATAGCTTTTCATCTAGCTTTGTATACATAGACAGACATACAAACAGACATACATTTTTAAAACCACATTTTTAGACTCAGGGGGTCCCAAAACGGATATTTTCATAAAAATCTCAACGTCGATTTTTTTTTTGCGGTCACTATACTTTCTCTATACTATAAGTATTAGGCCAGTCGGTAGGGGTCAATTTAGACCAAAAGTTCCAGTAATTTACAATACGGCTGATTTTTTTTTTATAAGTACCTTAAAGTATGTAGATTAACATAAAAAAAATGTTTACCAGTCTATCATTTCCCAAAGTCGAAAAAAAAAATCGATTATCATTTTTCTTTCGATTATCCTGAATATTTCGAGCTGGGATGAAGATAGAGAAAAATAAAAAATACCATCGTGTAGGGGAGGTATTTTTCAACAAAAAAGGTCATATGTATTTATTTCGTCCGTCATCTTGTCGCCTTTTAGTGAGTTCCCCTGCTGCAAAATACATACCTGCATTATCGAGATTTTTCCAGACAAACCATTGCACGGAAACCATTTTATTTTTCTCTGTCTTCATCCCAGCTTGAAATATTAAGGATAATCGAAAAAAAAATGATAATCGATTTTTTTTCGACTTTGGGAAATTGAGACTGGTAAACTTTTTTTATGTTAATCTACCTACTTTAAGGTACTTATAAAAAAAATCAGCCGTATTTCAAATTACTGGTAGAGTTGTAACCTACACCGACTGGGCTATATAGTGAGAAAGCAAAAGGAGCTGAAAACTGCTTTCCAACACACATGTTATACAGAGTGTGCAGAAAATGTTGTTACAAATTTCACCAGGCTATTCTATTTTCGAAAACAAGAAAATAATTCGACCACGCAGCTGAACCGCTGATTTGAGTTGAGCGAATTTCCAATATAAGTTTTTATGTTTTAGGGCGTCGACCAACTGTTTGGGAAATTGGTCTACTCACGAAGATGGTGAATATCTGCTTGTATGTACGAAATATATTAGTAGAATTGGTTAGCACATAAGCCTCCAGCTTGGACTCACGCGCACCTTTGCGAGTTTGCACCTCTGCCTAGAGGCCTCGAGTTATGGACTGCTACGCTTCACTCGTAGAGAACCAAGCGAGCTTTAATTTCGTGTAAAAAAAACAAAATGTGCAAAATATTATCCTACATCTATTTTTTAGACGAAACTCCAAACATGTTTCAATCTGGTAATGTGGTAAAAATCTAAAAAAAATTAAAAAATCCCTCCTTGAAGTGCCCAAAAACGCCCCCAAAAAATACCCTCCCAATTTCAATGGGATTGCTTATGTGTTGGGCACCCTTGCGTTGAGTCCTCTTTAGAATATTCAGGAGTTATTTTATTCCCTCATAAATCCCTGTCGGATTATGCAAGGAAGCATCCACTTAAAAACACACCTCAGCCGACTTTCTTCATCTGAATTATAATTTGTTTATCCCTTCAAGTACCGTATTGGCTACGCGATTAAGGTTAGGGTCGGGGCGCCTTCAATCACCATAAAGTGACGTCAGAAGCGAGGAAAACTAAACTGGAGTGCGATAAATCAATTGAGTCAAACGAATTATGTGTTATAGATTTTAAAAGGTGTATAAAATAAAACATTATTCGAGAAGGAAAGATATCGAACGATTCCGCTCGTTAGTATGACTGTGGTGTTTGCTTTAAAATATAAGTCAGTGTGTTTTAGTTACCTATACTAATATTATAAAGAGGTAAACTTTTTTTTGTATGTAGGAGGTAATATCTGGAACTACTGAACCGATTGAAAAAATAGTTTACTAATAAAAAGCTTCACTATCCCTGAGTAACACAGGCTATAATTCATTTTGACAAACAATTTTTTTATTTCAATGTTTGTAAATTTAGTCGGGAAAAATCATAGGTTAGGCCTAGACTGATGAACCAACACACGTATTTACATTTATTACCATAGCAACAAATTGAATAAAATAGCAGATAAAACAGCTGTTTGCTCCTACATTTCCATTAACACCTGATTTCACACTTTGAAGCAACTATTTGTGTTTCTAACTTTTAGGTTAGATTTCTATTAAAGTGTAGACCTAAGGCTTCTTTTATTCACCGCGGCAGGTCGCAGCGGTCCGTCGCTGCGGCTGATCGCTGTCCCAAATTTGCGCGCGGCAAGTCGCTGCGATCGATCGGTGTCGCGTGGAGGGCGTGAAAGTGCTGCCAACCACATTCGGCAGTCACTCAGCGAATGTGCACACGAACACTGAATCCCTGACCGTACACATAATGGATCCGTGTGTTTTGGCGTATACATATTTACGATTACAGTTAAAAAAGCGACCTAAGAGGCGTTGGAAAGTGCATCCCATAAATCAAGCTCGATATTTAGATGGTGTGACGTTCGAGGTGGCTTGGGTTGGCAGCAATGCACGAGCGGGAGCGGGCTGCCGCGTGGAATAAACGGTCCTATACAACCCAATGCATATAGGAACCGCTCGCTGCCAGGGATTTTTAAGTGCAGGCGACTGAATTTACAAAACGCTGCGACACACCGCTACTTCTGAGACCGCTCCTTTTTGAATAAAAGTACCTATTTAAGGCAATGCACTTACAAAATCGCGGCGACAGGCCACTGCGACCTGCCGCGGTGAATAAAAGAAGCCTAATCCTTGCTGGTTCTGCTAACCTTTATAATAACTGCTGTTATAAAATGTACAAAATAATTTTATTTGAACATTTAACATTTTTTACCATCTTAGCTTTGGGGTTGTTATTAATCCTACACCTTTATTATAAAGAAAACATAACATGATTATGTGTATATAAGGTTGAAACGGGGCTGACGTGCGGAACACGCAAAGGTTTCACCTAGTTTTTTTATAAAAATGTTATAATTTTAGTTTGATGTTAATATTTTTCGTGAAATCATTAGTTTTTACCGCCGCCCTCTTGAAATGGAACTTCGGCAAAATAAAATTTTACACATTCGTGTAAACCAAAGCGATAAATTAATATGCATTCTGAGTTTCATGAATTTATCTTAAACCGTTCATGAGATGTTTCATTAAAGATACAGACAGACAATTTCTAAACTTAGCAAGACAGGACACATGTTATATTGTATTATTTGCTAGTTTTGGCCTGCTGAATAACATGGTAAAGTTTGGTAAAATAGTTACGAAACACACTGTATTGTCATATTGTTTTGTAACACCTTTTCGTTACTCGTATTTTATATTTTTTCATTGCCAAAGCAATCGTTACGCATTACATTTTCTAATTGTTAACTCCTACCCGCAATAAAGAACTTCATTCCAAAATTACTCAAAATAAGTAATTTTGTTATAAAAAAACCTCAAGAGTAAATTTGTGTTGGATAAATCTGTTAAAATTATAGAACAAATGGTAACAGCAAAACAGCGTCCATTAGTATGCATTGATGAGAGCGGTAAGCTGTATCTTTGATGCATTGATGAGAGCGGTAAGCTGTATCTTTAAACTGCACGAAACTGACGCACGCTAATATTAATCAAAATATTTTTGAAGTTTCCCTATCCACCTCAGCTTCATTGAAAACTATACATTTGACACTAATAACATATGTTATTCAGACCTTACTATAATAACATCTATAATATTAATCAACATCAGAATATTTTGAAATTTTAGAAATAAACAGACCTGTTCTCAATTGCCGTCAGTTACAATCCATCCCCTTTGTTGAAACCCATTGTGTTTTACACATCCTGTCATCTGTTCTTTGTCCTTCGCAGGTATTCCAATGTTAGGCCCTTTCCTTTGCTATTCCACCCCACCCTTATACTAGATGTTAGTTTTAAGTTGTTTTCGTATAATTTAGGGACGAGCATCGATAGAAAAACATCGATGTTGAATAATATCGACCCCCAAAAGGTCAGATATATTAATAAATGTTTAAGGAAGTTTGAATGTTAATACTTAGTTTATTTAAATATTTTATTAATATAAAAATTAAATTTTCAACCGTAACATCGATTTAAATACGGTTAAAGAAGATTTATGGTAATATATGTTTACTAGTTGACCCGTACGGCGTTGCCCGTGGTGGTTGGTATTTTTAGTCTTTTTAACGTAATTGTATTCTTTTTAAGTGTTCAGTCAGTGAGTGGTATTTGGCTTTTATACATAAAGATTTTCAATAATAAAAGCACTTTTGTCATAATAATAAAAGATATGAAATTATGATTTTAGTAACGTTGATCCCCCCAAACCCCTCCTAAAATTTCGAATAATTTCATACCCTTTCTTAGTGAGCACCTATGGCCCTAGAGGAAGCTACATACCAAATTTAATTTCAATCCGTTCGGTAGTTTTTGAGAAATCAGAATGAGTGAGTGAGTGAATGGTATTTCGCTTTTATATATAGATAGATTTGAATACTATGTTATTATCTATATAAATAAAAATGTAAACGTTAATTTCTTCAAAATCATAATCTTCGACAGTTCTACACCGATTGCTTCGAAATTTTGTCTCAACGTTGCATTCGAACGTGTGTTTGTATAACGTTTGAAAAACTGCGCCATCTGTTGGACTTAAAACAACACAAACGAAACTAAACATTTTACGGCATTGGGAGTGCCTTGCTAAATAATAATGAAATATGTTTAGTGTTAGTACAGTAATCAGCTGTCTGCTCTAATATTTTCACAAACAGCTGATTTTAAAATTAGAAACAATTATTTTTAGATCTAACTTTTATGTTAGGTTTTTGTTTGCAGCGCCATCTGTTAGACTTAAAAACAACAAAACTATATTGAATATTATACCGCAATGGGAGCGCCATATTAAATAATAATTAAATATGTTTAGTGTCGGTACAATAATCAGCTGTTTTCTTTAATAGGTCCATTATCAGCTGATTTCAAAATTTGAAACAATTTGTGAGTCTAACTTTTAGGTTAGGTTTTTATTTAAGAGTAGACCTGAGGCTTGCTGGATCTTTTAATCTTTATTGTAACTGCTTTTATAAAATATACGGAATAACTCTTAATAGTCTAACAACAACTATAATTTGTTTTATAAGAACTAAAAAAAAAAAAACGAAGGCATAGACATAAATGATTTGATCACGCAGCTGACCTGCTGATGTGAATTGAACGAATTTCCAAAATGAAGTCTATATGATTTAGGGTTTCAACCATTTGGGAAACTGAGGCACTGAATAGCTGCCAGCGGGAACGAAAAATATTAGTAGAAATGTTGTGCACCTAAGCCTGAAACCCCGTCTCATGCGATGCTTCGTTACGCTTTGCATCCCGAGCTTGCGTCCCGAGCTTTGCCTCGGATGAGAAGCTGCCCCCACGTGCATTTAAACCGGGTACTTTTATCATATTTTACGTTTTGATTGATTTTAGAGAAACCAGACGGGCTGAAAGGTCATGTGAAATAATAAAATGTGCAGAATAATCTCATATATTTATTTTTTTAGGTAAAACAAACAGTTTCATTCCAGTACAAAATTATAAAAAACTGTAACTTTCGGTTAAAAAACGTTTTTTGGGTTTTATCTAAAAAAAATCTAGGATATTACACTGCATATTTTGTTTTTTACACGACCTTAAGTTACCGCAAAATCGATCAAATTTACAAATCTACTTGGGAGATTTTGCCGTGGACCAGGTTCTGATCCGAGGCCGGGCTGCAAACTGCGAGGATGCGAGCGAAGCAAAGTAGTCCATAATCCGAGGCCACAAGCGCGAGGTGCAAACTCACAAAGCGAATTTTTCCACTGCGAGCGGAACGAAGCCATGACTGGAGGCTGAGGTGCGAACAAATTCTACATATTTCGTAAACGTAGGCAGCTATTCAGCGCCTTCGTGAGTAGACCAATTTAACAATTAGAACTCACGTCAGCGGCTCAGCTGCGTGGTCGAATTATTAATTAAAAGTGTTAGTGTAGTGTTAACTCGGCACGACAAACATCTCGGTCGTGTATTACTTTAGTGATTCTGTAAACATATCTAATTGGTTGAATATACAACGTGCACGAGTCACAGTTCAAAGGAAAACCAATATTTCCTTATTCAATATTCACCCCGGTAGCTGCCAAGGTGCCTAGAGCTACAAGGTATGCTCGATCTACAGATTTTACATTCAACTTGCGCAAGATAAAGAAAAAGCGCATTAATGTTGATCAACCTCAAAATAGAAAACGTTTAAAGAAAATCGTTAAAGTGTCAACTTAGATTTTAATTGTACCCTGCATAAGTTATTACCTGCAACCTGTTGGGCAGCAATGTAAGTTGATTCAATGAGTAATTAAATTGTTAGATTGTTATTGTTAGTAATTTATTACCACTTTATTTGTACCAATAGTTTACAATTAACATTAAGGTGTTATATCGTATATTAGGGGGATTCATGCAACCTGTGGTAAATGCTTAATATGTTATCATGCTAAACTGCTATTTGAATTTTGAGTGAAGGGCCCCCTTGTGCAAATGTGCTAAAGTGTTATTTGCTAAAGTAAGATTATCCTTGTTCAGGTTTTGTGAGTTTGCGTGCTTGATGAAATAACTTTTAATTGAAACACCAAAGACAAGTAGAAAGGAAAAGTCCTCCTCATTTAATTGTTCAATTTGATTGTAAATAAAAACACCATTTTGATAATTAATCAATATATTTTTTATTTATTTTGTAAAAAAAGGATTTCTAATAACAAAAAATTGACAGTAAAAATATGTTCAGGATAGCTGCAGCCTTGTCCCCTTCGAGGTTCCAGAAATTACTGTACTACCTGAAAAATTATAAATTGAAGAATATTAATACCTGAGTAATTTATTACTGGCATAATTAATATGAAATGTGTTCATAGGGGTTCTCTTTAGAAAATAGAAATTACTTGCTATATTTTTATATATTACCGTACTCGGAACATTCTAAAGATTGATTTGGTATATAGTTTATTACATTATTTTGATTACGTCACTCTTTTTACAGTTCTTTAGATTGAAACTGTAATACCCTACGCACTTTACAATTTGTGAATTATATTTTAGATAAAATTAGGCCTCATTTTCTGCATTTTTTGGAAACATATTTTGTGTTCTCGTGATCTAGGCTAAATCACTAAAGTTTAGAATATGCCTCTTAACCATATTCTTTAGTTTGTAAAAGAGATTTTTTTCTCTACTCACTAAATAATGTATTACAACGGTACACGTATACGCTGTCGTGCCCCACGTTCGGGAGCCAATCTCTACAACGGTACACGCTTACGCTTTTGCAAAGTATCAACGGCCCTTCTGCGGGTACGCCAATCTCTACAACGCTTAAGATATATCGCCGGTGAGGTGACTCTGTTTTTTGAAATCTAGCTCACTTTGCAACGATAATCTTACAACTGTACACTTTTGTATCGCCCTGTAGGGTGTCAGTCTTTTTCGACCTATACGACACACCTCAGCGAACGTGTACTGTGTAGGATAAGTTAAAATCACCCACTGGAAGTACAGGCTATCCTCTTTCTTTAAAGGGCCTGGGTGATTTAACTGTTTGTCTAATATTATTCTGAATATTTTGACTAAAAAACTACAAATTATTACACTTCCAGTAATCTTAATAAAACTCAGCTTTGAGCACAAGCAAAAATAGAATTTACTATCTGTATTCCTCGAGGAAGTGAATACAGTGGAACTGACCTTGTAAATAATTTTATTTGTGCCTTGGATAATTATATAACGTAACACCTTGATAATATTTCTAACACTAGGAAATATAACAATGGAATATTCAACAATAGGTAAGTGAACGTTAGAAACTTTTTTATACTGTAAAATAATAATCATCCGTTTATTAATCTTAAAAAACACAACTCAAAAATAATACCTTTGGATAACTCTTTTCCAATTTATACAATTTGCAACAAAAGCAATTTTCTTTAACTCTTGCTTAATCTAATAAGGTAGAACAAATTTTAATATTACTTTTAATTATGCTTTTAATTAATATGCTTTGTTCCAAGCTTTTTATTAATTACTTATTTTTAATTTATTTAAAATATGAATTTACTTTAATGATTTTTATGCTATACGACTTTAGATATTATAAAAACATTTCACACTAAGAAAAACAATTTCCAATCCTACTAACCCAGTATCTGTAATAAATTAAATTTGAATTTAATCAGGCAAATTGTGGGGAATAAACGTAAATTCGCTGACACAGACCTCAAATTTGTTGTTTAAGATGGCCGTCTAACACGGGGCTGATTGTTGTTTATGGCAGCAGAAGAACCTGTAGGGTAAAGTTGCTCTCTGTGCTTTTGGCGATGTACAATGATGACAGCGTGCTGTTCTATTGTTGTCGTGAAGCTGCGTCAGATGTTCTTCCGTTGAGTTATAGTTGCCTGTGGTTTGTAGTAGTCCTTTATGTGTCCGGGGATCGTCCTGCTAACTCTTCCACGTTAGATACTCATGTCCAGTTGTCCGCCAAAACGTTCCAGAAGTCCAGGTCCCTGAAGTTTCTTAGCTACTTCATTGATAATATAGCCTTAGCAGTATATGGTATTCCTGCTTATATTCCTGTTATCTTCCTGTATCGCCTTGTCAAACCGCTGATCACTTCACCCGTACAATAGCAAACTCCGTACTAACTCTTAAAAATCCATAAACAGAGAGACATACACTCCGTGTACTGTCGATCACAAAATCACTAAACAGAGTGACATACACTCCGTGTACTGTCGTTCCCCCCAATAATCCTCTTGAAATTCCCGTCCAGGGTTTATAAAGCCTCCTTCCATCTCCACTTTCGCGATTTTTCCGCGAAAATTCCTTTTTTCACATTAAAGTGATTTTCTTACACCTTCCTGTGTGTAAAATCATCCTTTGTTTAGCAATACATTTAAATCCTTTATTTTTATTTTGTTTATCGTAGTTTTAAGGCTTAAACTTCTTAAATTATTTGAATGCTACATCCTTGTTCCGGCCGCCAAAGCTCCTCTCCGCTCTGATTGGCTCAGCGCTTTACGTGGTTCCTAACCCTTCCTCTCCTATTCTACTGCGCGAATTTTCAACTTTCCTTTCTAACTCCTCGCGGTTTTATGGGATTTTCCCGCGAAATAGCTTTTCTTAAACTGTGATTTTTTCCTGTTTTTTAGAGACTTGAATGAAAGTTGTAGGACGCTCCATTCTCTTCCTAGGCCTTCCCTAGCGTTTTCCCAATGCATTTTCTTTTAAAAATTTTCCATTTTCATTATTTTAAATTTTCATTTTCATTTTCCTAAAGGTCTATTGTTGTTGTGACAATAGCCGAAGTCTGATTTCTATAATAGGTTTTTTAACGAAGTTTTTGCCATTTAAAAGTATACGATTTTCCAAGTTTTACATTTACGTTAAATACCGTTAATTTATTTAAAATACTGGTTTTTACAATAATCAATTTACCTCCCTGCTTTATTACTTTAGATTAATAGTTTAAAAAATACAATTTTCCCTACTGACTTAACCGCCAGGTGTGAAAACTCCTACCATTCATAATAATTATTTTATTTGAATTTTCTTTTGCTTTTCCTAAGCAACTAATTCTTCTTAATACCATGTACTCATTAAACTTTAACTTTAATTGACTTTAGCGTCAGTGTTTCTACCCTGATTCGCTAAATATTGAAATTATGACTTTTTGTCATACCACCTTTTTTATAGGCCTTATTTTGCTCATTACAAAAATACCTCCCTTCCAGGCTTTTGAGGAAATTTGAAATTTTCCCTAGACTTTACTTGATGGTTACGTCATCACCGTTTAGTATTACGACCTGAGTCTCATACGTACAACACACCCGTGATTAGCGTAATGTGTTCCCGCCATAGAACCCAAATACGTAATAGTCCTGGATCCAGGTGTTCCCTAAAAATCTTTGATTTTATTCTAAGTTAATTTTACAATCCCGAACAAGCTCGGGTTCAATAGTTCCATCTGTACGATAACAACCACCTCGCCGGGACTTGTTCAAGGCCGCGCTACATTGGGTTCATCCACATGGTCGCCCAGAAATCTTGCATTTTACATATTTCAATAAAATTTCAAAATTTCCGGATTTACACGGGTTTTGCCCGTTGTAGTATATATATTACATTTTTGTATATTTATAACAAGATTATGCCTCTGTTTGGTTCCTTTTTGCTAACATATTTGTGCAAACAAAATCAAATACACAAAAATGTTCTCTGTACTTTTCTGAACACGAAAATGTATAAATGTACTTTACTTAAATGGTTTGGATAGGTTTTTAGATGAAAATGTGTTCCAGTAGAAAAATGTGCCTGCCAGTGTAGAAATATTCAACTGCCAGATAGAGGATCAACAAGAAAGTAAAAAAAAGAAAGAAAATTATCTCTAACTTCGTCGGATTCCCGGAAATTAAAGATAGGAGAAAATGTTTATTTTCCTTGTTCCATCGTTTCCCTGATTCCTTCCGAATTCTTTTCTTGGATTCGAAATTATTATTATTATTTTCCATTTCAAATAAAACAAGTACAGGAAAAACACAAAATTATAACAAACAACCTGTTGTTGATTCAAGCTGAAAACCTCAAATTACCTTCCCCAAGAGTTTTACGAATTTACCACTGGTTTACCAGACCCCAGACCATGGTAAAGTCGAGTGTGTTATCGACTCTAAATAGCACACCTCTGTCAGACGAGTTTCTCGATTTTACCGCACTTACAACGTTTAACATTCTTAACACAGGTTGCATGAATCCCCCTATTGTTACAATGAATATTGTTTAGCATAAAGTTTTGTTTCGCCAAATACTAACAATATAATTCAATTTCGCCACTAGCAACAGAGCTGCCCGGCGCTGCGGGTTCGAAAGCGCTAGCGCTGATTTAAAACATCATCGTAATAAACTCACTGCCAAAAAATAACTAATGGCCCTGGTTGAACAACAACCAAATATTATTAAAATTTGAACTTTTACCTAAATTTTTCCCGCAGAAATTTTTTTCCTAATCAAAAAATAAAAAAGTTCACCGCTTTGTATATTTTCGACTACACAACCATAACATAAGAAAGTTAATTAGTATAAAATACATAGTTAAAAATTTTGTAGAACATTCATACTTACACTGTTAGAGTCTTCATGATCTAACGTAAAATTTGGTATAAGAATATACTATTGTGTAATATGTTATCTAATTTTTACAGCAGTTTTAGTTTAAACTTTACATGAGCTCGAATTAAACAATGTCGACGGGGGTCACTGTGTGACGTCACAGCTCAACTAGAGTGACATATAGGCGGTATAGGGATCGAGCATACTTGAGTAGCTGCGTCCAGAACTCGCATTCACAATTTCCCTGTATGACGTGGTGAACAAGTGAGAACAAAAAGGTTAAAGTAGTACACTTGCATCCACGCCAGGCCCAGGGGCAAAATATTGGCAAGGGCCCTCTCGCAATATTTCAGTATAATGTAATGGATTTTATAACCAACAAGGTCTTAATTTTCTACTACTAAATGGTGTACCTACTAACTAGATACTAAACTAGTAAAGTACCCAAATTGCAGAAGTTACAAACCTAACCAAAGATTGCTGTAGCTATTGAGAAATTGTCATTATCTTTATCCTTGATAGCGCACTTTACAATCCTTAACTGCTTTTTAAGTTTGAGAAAGTTTGAAACTTAAACACCCTTAGGAAATTTGAGCCAAAGGGAAAATAAGCGGGCAGGTACAGTAAGTGCAACTACCACTATACGTAGTGAAGAAAGTAGGCTTAATTGGATCCGAGCCCTTCGGCAACTTTTTTAAAGTTTTTTTATTTTTTCAACTATTATTATTAGTTGAACTATTATAGGTTTTTTACCTTCAAACCCTCTAAAAAAAAAGATTTGTAAGAATGAATTTTTTTGTCCATCCCATATTTTGTGTTTTATATGGGTTTTAGTGGTTTTTTGTACCAAATTTCACGTTTAAAAAAAAATTTGAATAACTTTTTTGTTTGTGAAACAATTTAAATGAATTTTTTTTCTCATAATATGCATATGCTAATACAACTTATAGAGTATTGAAAATTTTCTAGCTTGCATAGTTAAAAATATATGTACTTTTAAATATTCACAATAAAAAAAAAATATTTTAAATTCAATTTGTTTTATTAAAAACCTATTTGATAAGGTAAAACATTTTCCATACTCTAGATTGTTGCAAAAGGTATCAAGATAATGGTGTAAAAATTTCATGTTTCTATCTCTTATAGTTCAAAAGTTATTCAAACTTTAGTGTAACAAAACTCGGAAAAAAAGATTTGCGGCAAATGGCATTTTAAGTTTTTATTACATAAATCAATGAAAATCTGCCTTTTTACCTTTTAAAATTCGCCTGCTCTGTAGATTTTTCCCTATGTTACATCCCTTACACTATAATTGCATATGTTTATAAATCACACAATGTAAATAACAAACATTTATGATATAAGAAAGAGTAAAGTTCAGCTAATACTCTAAAAACGACAAAAATCGAGTAAACCGATTGTTTAAATAACAGCAATAAAACCCACAAAAAATGCTCAAAACAGCTTGAAATTTTGTACACATACTTTTAATTACATGCACCTTGAAAAAAGATAGTAAAATTTTTTTTCAAAATTTTGGGAAAATCGGTCTTTGAAGGGCTCGGATCCCATTAAGCTTTGAAAACAAAAACGAAAGTGTGCGTTGCTACATTGGTGATCGGGTCCTACTACATTGTTTTCGTATACTTAATTCATAATTTTAAATAATTATACTTTCAATAAATAAGAACTATGCATTAAGTTTTCTGAAAATTACAAGGCTACATTTATGGTTTGGACCTCACCATGTTGTTTGAACAGTACTATATTTATTATTAGATTTATCAAGGAGATATGGATTTATATTTCGAGAAAACAAAATAAAACTGATTTTTACTTTCTCCACCCTATACGTAGTATATGGAGAAAGTATTGTTTTCGTAAAAATGTTCGAATTTGAATTTTCAGTTGAATTATCTGTTTTGGTGCTCCCAGAACCCCAAAAAAATTTTTACTGCAATTATCTGTGTTGGTGCTCCCTGAACCCAAAAATATTTTTAGTGGAATTTTTTGTTTTGGTGCTCCCTGAACCCAAAAAAGTGTTTTTAGAGTGGTGTCTGTCTGTCAGTCTGTCTGTATGTATACACGACCAGAGAGGACACTATTGGTCCGATTTTCATGAAATTTGGTATGTAGGTACTAAACCCTAATATCTCCAGGCGTTTTTTCATTTTTTGGAATTTTTAATTTTTAAGGGTAATTTACCCCTAAAAACCCATAAAATACGACAAAAATGCAAATTTCTCAAAAACTGATCTAACGATTTTGATCAAATTTTCAGTAGGTATTTATAGTGCTTAAGATGCCAAACAAAATGACACCACCCGCTTTTATCAAAACTTCAGCGTTTTATAATTATGAGGAAATGTTTAAAAATAAACAAGTTGTGTTGTCAATCTAGCATCGCGGCGGCGGCCGCACGGGGTAGCACCACGGTAGCGAGCACGGCCAGTAATTCAAAGGTCACGCGATCGAATCCCGCCTAGGACAATAATTTTTTTATACGATTGACGTAGGTAGAATATTATTGTTTGTTTTGTTCTAAAAAGTAGTAAAAAATAAAATGATTAAAAACAATATTATTTTGACTACAGTAAGTTGGGAGAAAGTTTGTGTCAGTTAACTGATACCGTTTATTAATTATATATTAAAAACTGATTAAACTGATAAAATTCCAAGGTCAGACAACCTTTGCTGTCCCATTGTAGAACTTGAAAAGTTTGTATGGAATTTCTATAGGAAAGATTGCAGTGACACTTATGGTAAGACCTATGGTTGGGAATAGTAAACGAGTATCGTTCATGGTCCCCAGAACACGTTTTGGGGTGTCATTAAATTTGTTATATTTATCCAAATGTATATGTGTCCGCACTCTAAAGACCGCATTTTAAGTCCGATTTAGTCCATATTTGGTACATCCGTTGGTTGTCTAAATAGCTGAAACGAGTTTGTCAGCCAAAAAATCCATCAACCTGATCCAGTTTTTGACTTGGGGTAACTACTTTTTGAGATTTTTCGTACGAGAATGAAACTTATTGTTTTGTCTACATAAATAAATGTAGGATATTATTCCGCACATTTTGTTTTTCTACAAGACCTTATAGCTCACTTGGTTCCCGAAAAATCGATCAAAACGTAAACTACCATAACTCCCTGTTCAAATCCACGAGGGAGCATCTTCAGATCCCAGGCCCGTTGCGAGCGAATCTAAAGGCCATGCCACACCGAGCTCGCTCCCTCGGCGGACGCGAAGTTTGAAAAATCGCTCACCGTGTTAACAAATGGAACAGGTCACACAGAGCAGCCGCGCGCCCGCGGGCGCGCGGTAGTGTCCGCCACTACCACTTGCTGAGCGATTTTTTTAAACTACCGAGGCGGGAGTGTGGTCTTGCGCATGCGCAGGGGTGCGCCTCGGGCCAAGGCCATCGCCATCTCCCTTGTCGCGCCACCACCACTACGTCGCGACTGTGATCCTTATTTGACGTTGTGTTTTATTGTTTTTCTTGTTGCCATCATGGAACAACTTAATGAAGAAGTTCGGAAAAGGCCGATGTTGTTGGACAGTAGAAGTGAACTCTACAAAGACGCTACACGGAAGGATAAGGAGTGGGAGGAAATTGCCCACATTCTAGAAAAAGAAAGTAAGTACAAACTAAACTCATGCTTAGTTTTAACACCACGGAAATCATGCGCTTCAGTTTAAACTTGAGTATCAGTTCCTCGTCACTACTAGAATTGTCTCCCACCCACGGAACACTATTTCTTAGGAAGTCGCGGTTGCACCAAGGTACATCGGACGACATCTTGTTCACTACTAGCAGTGGCCGAGATTCGAAGTGACAACGCTGTTGTCGCCGAGATGAGCTTGACCACTCCCACCTCAAAACTCCCGGGCGGGCGCGGTACTTTTGGTGTGGACTGGCTTGTGGTAAAACGTCCGCGCGCTACCGTCCCTCGGCGGTAGAGATGGATGTCGGTGTGGCATTACCTTAAGAAGTCCATAAACCAAGGCCTTAAGAGCGAGGTGCAAACCTGCAAAGCGAGTTTTTCCGCTGCTGGTGAGTCGAAGCTGGAGGCTTAGGTTCAAACAAATTCTACTAGTATACTTCATGTACGCAGTCAGCTATTCAACGCCTTCGTGAGTAGACCAATTTCCCGCATTGTTGGTCGAAACACTAAAACTTATGAATTCAATTTTGGAAACTCAGCGGTTCAGCTGCGTGATCGAATTATTTAAATTTGTTTTCTTATTAAATAATGCAAATTTAAAAAGCTCGCCAAATTCGAAGATTAATTACCTTTCAAATAAAAGAAATTTCAATCATTTTTTATAATTTGTGACGAAAAAATCTGCTTTATGGAAGCACGTATACGCCGAGTTTGTATCCTACTCGATACAGTGGCTAGATAGAGACAGTGTGGTCAACGGACGTCTTGTTTTCTATTGGCTGCGCCATATAGTTTCCATTTTTCTGCTTACAGTAATGTTATTTAAATAGGAATTAGTTATTTTCGTGATATTATTGCTGTTATTTCATTGTTTTTCTTGCTTTTTTGTATGGTTTTTCCTAGTTTATGATTTAATTATTAAGTTTATTAAATAGTTCAGTTGTAATAAGTTGTTAAGTTGTGTTAACTTAGTGAAAACTGAAATTACAGTCTATAGATAACTGGCCCTTTTAGTGGTTTTGGCAGTATTAAATACAAGTATTAAGAAGACAAAATCTAAATAGTGATGTAAACCTAAAATAAAGTTTGTACGCAATTATTTTTCATTGTATATGATTGTATTTATTATTTTCAATCCTCCCATAACCTTCTTTTTGGCAAAGAGTAGCCTACCTGGAGTACTCTTTTAGCAATAATTAAAAAAAAAAACTTTGAAGCTTACATCTAAAGTAATATTTAATAAGTTATATTATATATCATTGTACTAGGAGATTCTTCAGATTTATTTGGTACATGGCTTATTACATTATAGTCTACTACTTTTATCTCTTATCACTGTAGGCTAATATCAACTGCTTGAGTGCGTGAAAACTATAACTAGGCCTACCTATTTCTTTCTGTAATAGCCTACTTACAAAATAATGTGGTAGTAATAATATATTTTTGTTTATAATAAATTAGGCTTCGTTTAATGTTTTTTGGAACATATTTTGTTTGTTTTAACCTTTTAAGGTAACATATTTTACAATACGCCTACTCGCCATATTTTTTTCAATAGCCTACTTACTAAATAATGTGTTTACTATATTTTTGTGTAGGCCTATTTAGAATATATTAGGCTTCATTTTATGCCTTGTCGGAAACATATTTTGTGTTTTTATAAACTTTTTTACTCGTGGAAAAACTAATAGGCCTGCTAGTTTTTAGAAGACAAAATATATATAAACAACGCACAAAATTACAGTTTAAGTTATTTTTGGGTAGCATATATGTATCCTTTATAATATAGTTTAGAAACCCTAATTTTGCATTTTGAAGTATTCATACATTTTTTAAATACGTAAACTTTTGCATTTAGCCGAAATTTTATATTTTTCTCCCAAAAGTGTATTTTTGGAAACAATAGTTTTTTTAATTGTTTCTTTTAAAACAGATTTTTTACATTTTCTAATATTGGATTTATAATTTAAAAAACTTTAGGTAGGTATTTTTCAAAGAGCCAACTTTTGACATTTCAATGGGCTATATGTACCACAGTAGTTTGGTTCCATTTGTATTAAACTACTCAAATTGTTGTTTATAATTGTTAAAAATTCAACAACACAGAAATATTGCTTGTAATTTTCTGATGAAGAAAATGAATAATAGTATATACTTCACTAAATTTAATTAGATTATATAGATGTTTAAATGATAATGTGCACGAGTAGTAAAAAAGTGCCAGCCGGTATTTTCTGTAGGCCTATTCATTCATTTAGTGAGGAAAATATATCGAAAAAAATTTGTATACTTGACAATTTTTGTGACAATGTATTCATCCAATTGCATAAGAACAATTTTAAAGCGGAAATTGGAGTTAAATGCGAAAAATCGTCCCTACGCTAATATAAACCCGTGTTGAGGTGGAAATAATATGGCGGCCAGCGTTCGTTGGCCACACTGTCTCTATCAAGTCACTGTACTACTCGAGTGTTTAGCCTGCACTCTGGTGGTTATCACATCAACTTGTTGATCGTGGATGAATACTTGAAAAATAATATATATCCGTTAATTTTCAACGTGTGAGAGAAAGCTGTGATTCATTGTCACGCATGCGCACTTCAGTACGTTTACAGCCAGGGTTAAGGCTCGGCTCTCTACATTCAAAACGGCGAAGTTTGGTACCAATTTCAATGTTAAATAACCAAAACATACCTTCACTATTAAGCATATTTTTGTGTTGTTTTTGTCAAAAAACGAAAGCTGTATTTTTTTTCTTAAAGTAAAATAGATTGTGGGTGTTGATTGCTAAGGTTTTTTGCAATATTATCTCTTTTTGCAACTGAGTAAAAAATTAATAAAGTTTACTATGTTTTACTATTTATATCATACGTTTATGAAAACAATAACACGGGTTTTGAAAATGTATTCGGCAATCAACATCCGCATATGACAGTACTTCAAAATGAAACCAAATTTTTTAATTTATTCCACGAATTAACGGGAAAAAATGACTTATTATGTAGCATTGCTCTTATGGGAACCCTGCAGTTTCCGACTTTATGAAGCTGCCCTATATTTGATAGCGGAAGAATTAAACGCACTCAACCTCATGGTAGTGTATAGCTCCACCACTTTTAAAGCTGTGAAATATTTGTTCACTCCTGCCGAGTCTTGAAGTAGTCCACTTACCTCACATCACATCACGCCGAGTACCCTACGTACATACATTCCTCTCTGCTTTACATTGTGGTGCAGATAGTTTCGTAAAACCTTTGAATCTAACTAAAAGCTCTTTAGAGCTGTTTCGGCAATAAAACGGCTATAAAACCTTGAACGTAAGTTTGAGTGCTCAACAAAGCCGTATTGAGTGCAACACGACGGTTTTATGTCCTGTTTGTCTACGTCGTAATGGAGGAGGTTTTCCTGACTAATAAATGTTCACTTTGTTACGGATTAATTTCAACCAACACTGGAGTAAGTTTATTTTTGCAAAGGTATGAATGAATGTAGCTTAACAACAAAAATCTGTATGCGTTATCACCGACATCTATCGGTCCTCTAAAAACAAATGTACGCACAAATTCTCTTGATTTTAAAAACAGTTTTCATATACAAGAAGTGACAACCATGTTTTAGTGTATTCCTGGTTAGTTACATTTACAAAATAGTTCCTTTTTCACCACCTTTTTTTCATAAATTACAAACCAAAAAAAAGGTAAAGTACAAACATATAAAAGAAAATAATTCGATCACGCAGCTGAACCGCTGACGACAGTTGAGCGAATTTCAAAAATTAAGTTTATATGTTTAAGGTTTCAACCAAATATTTGGGAAATTGATTGTACGAAATATATTAGTAAAAATTCATATTTTCGTTACAAATATTGATTAAAAAATTGTTTATATTTTACTTCATATGGTTTTCCTAATGAAAGGCGCTATTAACAATCTGTTTAACTAGCATGACAGCTGTTAGTTAGATTGCTTACTTTCTATATGCAAATGTAATCTGTCACGCAAATCAATCAAATTAAATCAACGTAAACCGTTATACATTTTTACTCCCCCCCCCCCCTATACGTAATGTTATACTGAGAAAGTATTGTTTTCGTCCAAATTTTCGAATTTGAATTTTTAGTGGAATTATCTGTTTTGGTGCTCCCTGAACCCAAAAAAAGTGTTTTGTTTTTTTTGTGATGTCTGCCCGTGTGTCTGTTAGGATGTGTACAGAGCTGGAAACCATACCAACTGTCCGATTTTGATAAAAATTTGTATGTGGGTGTGTAGTTCTGGAATATCTCCAGGCGTCTTTTTCATTTTTCAAATTTTGGATTTTTAAGGGGTTTTACCCCCCCCCCCCCATCCATCCAAAATGGCCTAAACAATGAGAAAAATCTAAATTTCTCAAAAACGGCTCTAACGATTTTGATCAAATTTGGCTTATTTGTCGCCCTTAATGTACCCTACTATATGCAAAAAACAGCTCTAAAAATTCTCGTTTAGGTAATAATAATAATAACTGATTTTTGGGGGGTTTTTGGCTTAAAACGGGGTTGTTTTTCAAAAATTTTCAAAACTTTTTTTCGTGAATCTCTATACAGGCCTAATATGTTTGGTGCAATTTTTTTCGAAATCGATTGAATAGTTTTAATAATAATAATATTATAATATAATAATATAATATGGATGTGTGTTACATGTTACATGCATCTAATATTTTCCATGGTATGTTCTACTTTTGCAATTTTAAATTACCACCTCTTATGCTACTCTTGGGAATTTAAACGTATTAAATCAGGTAAGTGTTGGCCTATATTCGGGTCAGCTAGTATATTTTATTAAAACTTACTAAATGTCTCTGAAGCTATTTCAACCAGTGGTTTAAGTCACCTCTCATGCCAAGCAAATATTGATTCGAAAATAGAATCTGGGGGAGCCCCCAAAATGGAAAGACCTTTTTCACATTAAAAAAACATTACAAGGGGAAAAGTGTCTGAGCAAAATACAGTAATATCATCTTATACTGTTTATTGGAAGCACAGACTCAAATTTTGTTAGAGGGAGATAAGGTAAACCGGATAATATAACGTATTTAATTATAAATTATAATTCATATTTTAAA
Organism: Philaenus spumarius; assembly: GCA_018207615.1. NCBI lineage: Eukaryota > Metazoa > Arthropoda > Insecta > Hemiptera > Aphrophoridae > Philaenus > Philaenus spumarius. Next base: position 68,459 of record JAGFPH010003522.1, read on the forward strand.
CTCTCGAAGATACATATAGATATTTCGAAAGTTATTAGACAAATACAGCGTTTAAATATTTGACGGAAATAAACTTGGGCAAGGAGCCCATCGCAGACAACCGCAGACTTGATAGTAGTGTGAGTGTGTTATGAGATATAACTAGTCTCTGGCCTAAACTGATTATGCAGATAGCGCAACGTAACGAATAACAATGCAAGTTGGTACTCACTCTGCTGAGGTTTTCCTTATCTAAACATATAAATCAGATTGAAGTGTCTTTTCGAATAATAAATCAATTTTTCTAATATCTAGGTCTCTAAATTTCTGACGGTACCTTACATTTTACCGTCAGTGAATTATTTTTGTTAATTTATTTGGCGCGTTTCGGAATGTATATTCCACATCAGAAATCTCTTGTTGAACAAGGTCGTCAAAACATTAAGTGAACACATTTTAAACAATAATTTTAAATTGAATTTCTACTCGAACACTTTATAATTTCAGGGCCACCATTGGTATCTTGTAAACTATAAATATGACAGCAAACTTTAAATGGGAAGCCTTAACTTGTTTTTTTGAGAAATTAAAAAATATTTTTGTAAATGGTTTAATTTTCCAACATGGCAGTCAACTTTCGAATTTCGTATGAAACACCCTATATTTTATGATGATTTTAGATTTTACTGAATTCTGGATTCTGAAACAGCTGATACTTGCTTTTGATAAACAACAATTTGCAACAATGAGCATCTACAGCTGATATTGAACTTCTGTTATCCTGCTATCCACACAGCGATAAAGAATCCAGAAAGCCCGCGACAAATAATAGTTCCGATTGCGCACAGATAACAGACAAACATCCGGTAGAAATAAATAACTATGTTTGCTGGCGGGTGAATCGGATTTTATCGTCACACATTTCCTGAAACGCTCTGCTGTGAAAAGCTCTATTCCGTCACGCATTTTAAAAGATTTGGTCAAGCAGAGATTCGAACCAGCAGAGTCCATCACCAAAGATTAGCGCCTTTACCGGTTAGGCCATGAACGCATTGTTAGTTTAGTGTATTTGAGTTGGGTATACAGGGAGATTTTTTTAAGTGGGTCGCCATTGGGATCTTAGAAAGTTTTAATTTTACAGCAAACTTTAAAGTGAGAACCTTTCCTTGTTTTTTTGAGAAATTAAAAAATATGTAGTTAAAATATTTGTAAATGACCGCCATTTTCCAATAAACTTTGAAACTTTTTATGGAAACCCGTTTTTTTTATGAAACAAATATTTTTTATGACGGTTTTGGGTTTTACGTGACATTTTAAGACTTTTATATTCTTGCTGTTTTTTATAAACTTAACCGTTTAGCCGCTAGGAGCGCTGAATGTTTCAGAAACTTTTATTTCAACAATTATTAAAGAGGCATGTTTTACCGTTTGCATGCCAAATAAATAACAATAAAATTTAAGTCAAAAATCAAAATTTTTTACGATGGAATATTAAAAAGCTGTTGCAATTTCACAAATACTTTATTTTATACAAAAAACGTACTTAAATAATTACTGTTAAAAGTTGCTAAATAGCTTACATGACAACTATAAATAGCTGTACATACAACCCTATTAGGCCAGTCGGTAAAGGTCAATTTTGACCAAAAGTACCAGTAATTTGCAATACGGCTGATTTTTTTTATAAGTACATTAAAGTATGTAGATTAACATAAAAAAAAAGTTTACCAGTCTATCGATTTCCCAAAGTCGAAAAAAAAATCGATTATCATTTTTTTTTTTTCGATTATCCTTAATATTTCGAGCTGGGATGAAGATAGAGGAAATTAAAAAATACCACCGTGTAGGGGAGGTATTTTTCAACAAAAAAGGATATATGTATTTATTTCGTCCGAGCAATGGTTTGTCCGGAAAAAATTCGATAATGCAGGTATGTATTTTGCAGCAGGGGAAATCACTAAAAGGGGACATCTTATTCATATATGAAGCGTTGGCTCATTCTAAATTGGCCTAATTTTAATATATCGAATTGAAACTTGACATAGGAGTTAAAATATATATTTTAAACATTTATGCTGAGTCTCAGCTTGTTATCTTGAAAATTACCCGATCTAGAGCCACTTGACTTATTAATGGGTTTCTCGATTTTAGGAGTACCGGACCCACCAATTCATTTTAAACAGCTCCAGTTTAGAAAATTTTCAAAATATCAACCTGAAAGTTTTTTTACAAGTTAAATATATATATTCAAACAAGTTCAAGGAGTATAAACCTTTTTCATTATTTACTTTTAAAAGCACAAGTAAATTAAAAAAGTATAATTTTAGACCTTTTTAGATTTTTCATCAAAACGCTTGAGTTGATCAGCTGCAGATTAGTCATTTTTTTAAATATAGTTTTTAAAATAAGTATAGCAAAAAACAATTGTATTTTTAACTTCTGTACCAATTTTTAAATCGATATGTTCAAAAATGTCGAAAATGGAGTCGTTGAATCCAAAAGTGTTATAGTTAAAACGAGATAGGTAAAACAGAAGACTATTTTCAAGCGCCTCGTTTTTAAAAATAACAAGAAAAAAATCGTTCATACTTACTAAGAATATTTATACTGGTGTACTCAACTTGTAAAACAAATTTGATGTTGACATTCAAAAAAGTTTCTAAACTGGAGCTGTTTAAAATGAATTGGTGGATCCGG
>JAGFPH010003522.1:119520-136392 GCA_018207615.1 Philaenus spumarius
AACAAACAATATTTATTGTTTTAGGGGTTGTTTCAACCCTTAAAGGCCAAATATTTTAAAATACTTTCCTCTACCGTCTATGAGCTATGCGTGTACCAAATTTCACTTTCCTAGGCGATAGAGTTTTCGAGATCTATAACAAACAATAATTATTGTTTTAAGGGTTGTTTCAACCCTTTGAGGGCAAAATTTTCCGATATTTTAATAGCTATTTTGCTATTCGGGGCGTAGACGAATCCAACAAATCAAAGATTATTAAAATTGGTTCAGCTGTTCTTGAGTTATAAGCGGTGTAACTAACCCGAATTTGCTTTATATAATTATATAGATTTAGTGGGAATAAATGAAATTCCTTATCGAAAATTCCGCTCAAAGGTGTTGAGCATTCGTTTTGATCTTTCATTTGATGTGTCACAAGCAATATGTGTCCATTGCAAGTTGTTAACATGTGGTGATAGGGTAGGTGGGGGGGGGAGATTTGAAAGTAGCTTTTCTAAGGATCTCGTTATAACAGATAACGGGGGATGAATAGTCCCGAGATCATATTTTGCATATCTCTTTTCGTCTATGAAATAATAAAAAGTCATAAAAATAACTTACAAAATAACATTTTCGAGCTTAGCGAACGAATGCTCTAGCAGATTTTTATTTTTTTACCACAGAAATTCTTGTTTTTTGAAGGACTTTCATTTGATGCACCACAACCCGTATGTGTCCATTAGCAATGAATACAGAAACTGTATTCATTGCCATTAGTTTTGAGAAAGCGATGGGGTTTTGGGGATTTGTAAGTAGGTGTTCTAAGGTTCCCTTTGACTGTGAACGTATGACTTTTGGTCTTTTAAATAATAAATATATGGTAAGTTGTCAAAAAATCACCCTGCGTATTTTTAAAGTAACTTTTAACATTCCTGAACTTGCCTAATTAGTACTCGTCAGACACAGCCACCGTCTTGAATTTCAACTCCTGCAGGAGCGACAACAAGATTACTGGAGTAATAATGATCAGAAAATTATTCTGAATGTCATTTTAAAGTTTGAGGTAGTCAGAATGTGGAAGTACTAATTTAGTTTTTTTGGAACGAAGTTCCTTAACGAGGGTTGCGGTAGCAGTTAACAAATATAAAATGTAATGCGTAACGAAAAAAAGTGTTATTAATTGGTTGATATAGCAATGAGAAATTTAAAATACGAGTAACGAAAAAGCGTTATCAAATTGGTTGATATTGTAATTATAAATAGAAAATACGCGTAACGAAAAAGCGTTATCAAATTGGTTGCTTTGGCAATGAATGTAGATACATTCAAGAAACATGTGTTTCGGTTCATCAATTTAAATTAAGAGACGATCGGTTCCGTCCGGCGTGGTTCAGAATCATCGCCAAGCGCTGAAATACATTCAATAAACATAAAATGTTGGTTCATCAGTCTAGGCCTAACCTAAAATTATTGTGTGTATATTTAATTTATTGTACCTGCCTTAACGGCAACATACATACAATAATTTTAGGTTAGGCCTAGAAAGTAATAAGCATACACACAATAATTTTAGGTTAGGCCTAGACTGATGAACCAACATTTTATGTTTATTGAATGTATTTACAATAAATGAATATTTTACTGTGTTTACCATCTTAGCTTTGATGTTATAATTAATTCTACACCGTTATTATAATAAAATTAAATCTATGAAAACGGTAATTATTTGTATAAAAAACAAACTAATAATAAACGGCAATTGAAAGATTAAAATTAAGTATGTATGTTGCCGTTAAGGCTTGTAAAAGAATTGAAGAAAAGGCGTGATGAACGTTCCTGACGGGGTCCCACGACCGCACACATTTACTTTTTTAAATTAGTTTTTAATTCAATTTGTTCTTTGACTAGAATCAAAGTTTGCGATTTTTTTTCTTATTCAATAATGCAAATTTCAAAAATTTATTAAGGTTTAACCTTGTTTGCCATTTCATACCTTTTCATGGAACTAATGTAATTTGAAACAAATTGTAAGTTATATAAAGCTGTAGGGTCGATTAGGAAATATGCAATTTCCTTTCACAATCAGCAAACTCAGGACAAATTGTTAATTTTTTATTTTTTGCATGTCACAGCGACGTGGAACAATATGTCACAGTTTACTGTAAAAGAAATAAATTTCATGACCGGAAAGTCTGAAAACGGCTTAGTTACAGCTAAAACGGTTACGTAGGGTAACCAGATTAAATATAATTGATGACTGTACCAAAGAAACTATTCTGGGATGTATATGAAATGTTTGTCCGCCATACTTGGATCCGCCATGATGGATTCAACTTTTTTTTTAAACAGCTACATACCCATATGGCACATCATTTCGATATGCAATTAAACGAGAAAAGCAATGGTGAAGACCGTTTAACGATATCTTCAACAGTTAGATTTTAATCATTGATTAGGTAGGACGCTGCCATATTCAATTGATACGAAGATAGGTTTTCATGAATGACGGTACAAAATGAATTCACTATTAATGAACCAGTTTTTATGAAACATCTCATTTTAACCCACAATTACTTTCCAATGTCGTACACGTTGCTATATTTACAATTTAATGCACAAAATTTTAAATGACGTAATACTATCAGTTATAAGTTACGACAGGTGTTATAATATTTCCTTAAAGCTAGACAAGCTGAAAAGTTATTAATGTGTCATTTACTCCCGGGTTTTACTCAAAGGGAGCTGTCAGCTGCACAATGTCCTGAGATACCTCATACTGACGTGGGCTCTTTACTTGTTTCAAAAATGTATAACAAAAGGTTCTCCTTCTTTCTACTGAAAATTCACAACAAAATTCATTTCCAGAAGTTTGTAGTATTATTACACGTTACGTGTCCGCCAAATTAGGCATGTCCAGTAAGTACACTATAGGCCTAACGGATTTTCTTGTGTGATCTTTACTATCCGGATCACGTTCTTAATCACGGTTGCATTACAAAAACTAATGGATTTGAATTTTACTTTGTAACTCTGTATCGTATTATGTTATTAGCGAAGTTCAACAGGAAAGATGAGCTGTTGAAGTGAACCTTATGGAGAGACCCAAGGTAAGGAGTGGTCAATGAGCACCGGCCATGGTTCCCAGAACAGGTTTTGGGTGTTATTAAAATTTGAATGTAGGCCTATACATATAATTAAAATTGAAGTGCTGTCTGTGATTTCGAAATAAATATTTTTTCCTAAGCTCATGTGAGTTCACACTTTATAAAACTTAAACATTAATTTAAAATGTGTTTGTGTCTTTGTCTATCTGTCTGTTTGTAAGGGCTAATTTCCGGAATGGCTAAAACGATTTTAACGAGATTTTCATTTGCATGTAAAGGACTTCTCGAAGACTAATCTAGGCCACGTTTTATCCCTGGAAAATGTAGGGTTATTATTTAAAAATTGAAAAAATTATGAACAAAATTAGGGGTTTTGCGGATGGAATTGACCAATATAAATAAAACAACTGATTTGGATCAAAAGTTCAACACTTTGACAAGATCGTCTGTGTTTTAATTTACTGGACACGCTGGTTTAACAGTTAAATATACAGGGAGGTTATAAAGTCACTACCCCCTTTAACTTTTGTGTTTGTTAAAACAAACAAATATCCTTTGGGAAACAAAACTAATTTTACCCAAAGTATGTTTTGAAGCAATCGAAATATGGAGTGTCCCCTAAAAATGGGATATTTTGGGTTCAACTCATAATTTTTAAATAGGAAGTATGGCCATGTGATACCTCATTTTAAAGGTCTATTTAAGACTAGGAAAATGACATAAAAAAAATAAAAATTGGACCACCCAAAACAAAATGGCGGCCCTAAAAGTGTTGAAATAAATCGACATAAAGTTGCTAATATCTCGAAAAGGAAGAGTTTTTAGAAAAAACTTCAAGAGACAAAAAATGTTTATTTCAAAGTGCTTGATCTAACAAATTGCTTCCAAATCGATTTCGTAAATTTTATTTTTACTAAATTTTCTTAGATGGAGGAGTAAAAATAAAATTTACGAAATCGATTTGGAAGCAATTTTTTTAGGTCAAGCACTTTGAAATAAACATTTTTTGTCTATTGAAATTTTTTCTAAAAACTCTTCCTTTTCGAGATATTAGCAACTTTATGTCGATTTATTTCAACACGTTTACAGCTGCCATTTTGTTTTGGGTGGTTCAATTTTTATTTTATTTATGTCATTTTCCTAGTCTTAAATAGACCTTTAAAATGAGGTATGACATGACCATACTTCCCATTTAAAAATCTTGAGTAGCCTCCAAAAATTCCGATTTTGAGTTGGGGGGGCAACGTTGCCCTATACATGGGGAAGTGTGCTTTTATGGACCAATAAAAAACCTCCGGGTTTGGATTTTCTATCAATGCTCGGTGGAGAGTTAAGGGGGTGTCTCCAGACTTTTAACTAACCCTGTATATCAAAACAGTATGCAATAATGTGAAATATACCCAAAGATGTTAAATACACCTTAAACCTGGTCTGTAATTTTTATGTTTGTTCGGTAGTTATGAGGAACAAACTGGCGGAAAACAGGATTTTTGTTTTACTAGTAGTTTCTTTTATCTGTGGTGGTGCGTAGCTAATAATTTACGTAGGGATGCATAGATCAGTTTAAGGGAAACTCACTGTGCGTTTTTGTGCGTATGATTCGGATCTAAAATATATATATTTTTTTAATTGCATGTAATAATAAAACACAATATTAATTCGACAGTCCTTTCATTTATTATATCACATCTGCGAACAAAGCCGCAGGTACTAGCTAGTTATACAGAGTGATACAAAAGTCCGGCCACCCCTTAATAATTTTAAAAATTGTTGCACATATCAACTCCATACTTTCAGGAACCTATTCAAGAAAACTATTAAATTGTGATTTCAAAAAATTTATCCGCCATCTTGAATGTAACTTTGTTTTTTTTAAACGGGAAGGTGGAAGATGCGATACATCATTTCGATGGGAAATTTCAAGATAAAAAAAACGGTGAATTTACACATCCATATCAATGAATACAGAATGTGTGTATTCATTGTCCATATCTTTAACCGATTTAAAATGGCTGCCAAAAAACCAACTAAAGCGTGTTTTCCGATTTTGCCCCATTTTGCTGTACTATTTAAAAATAATAATAATTCTTCTTTTTTTATTCAGAAATAAATAAGTTTTCAAACTACATGATACACAACGATATTTGGTATTTGGTTGAACCACTCGAAATCAATTTTGAAAAAATTATAATGGCTGTAACTTAAACATTTTAAATGGCAACGTAATTCATGTGGCATTTCGTTTTAAAGGTCTAAAAAACACGACGAATTATCAAAATTTATTGAAATTACTTTTATTTGAAACTAATGGACCCAGCAATGCTTCGCTATTGCTTGATTTAATTTAAAAGGTAGTAAAGTTATTCAATTGCATTACATTGACTTAAGTGATCGAATTGCAAAATGGTTTTTATGCCACTTATGAGTATACTACACAAATTTAGATTTATAATTTCTAAACCTATATATATAATACAGTAAACCTTTTGTTTGCTTTTAACTAATCTAAAAAAAACTGATAGTTGTGATGAATTGTAAAAAAAATATTCTAAATTGGTTGCAAATAAACGTGTTTTGGTTCATTGTAGGCCTAACCTAAAATTATGTTCAGTTTTTTATGCAAATCAGTTGTTTTATATAATATGTAACAACCAATGAATTAAATTACAATATTGTAAGAATTTTTAGTTGATTTTTGTTGTTATTTACTAGAAGTTGGTCAATCCAACCTAAAAAAAGCTGTTGACAAAAATAATAAACTGATTATAAATTTGCTAGTAAAGTTGCTATGGTAATGAATGTAAACAAACATGTGTTACTAAGCATTTTATACGAACAGCTGATTGTGTGCCCTTTGGTCTTGAGTCCATACAAAAGAGGCTGTTTAGTTTTTTCCAAATTTGAAACTTTTCGGGAAACTTTTTAAATTTTTCTTGATATAAAAACCTAGTTCGAACTATTACGAACATTTTAAAACAAAAAATAACCAAATTGGTCCAGCCGTTCTCAAGTGATGCGCTTACAAAGGAACAGCAATTCATTTTTATTATATAGATGTATTCCTAATAATTGGTACTTCGAATATGGTGATCTTTTAAAATATTTGAAATTTACCTTATTGAATAAAAAAATTGCTACTTTGAGTTTGAGAAGTTAAAGAACAAATTTAGTTAAAAACTAATTAAAAAATCTAAATATATCGAAATTCGGACTGTCCTAACCTTTAAAATTACACATTTAGAATAATTTTCTGATCATTATTCCTCCAGTAATCTTATTACATGTTTAACATTACTCTTACGGGAGTTGAAGTTCAAGATGGTGGCTGGGTCTGCCGAGCCCCAATTATTGATAAAACGGCTCTAAGTAAAAACAAAGCAAACCGGAAGTAGTTTTGAAGATATTAAGCATATCTAGCACATAGGAAGCTGCGGTTGGTGGTCAGCTAGCGCCTTCGTGTTTTTATAATTTAATCGCAACCAGTATCTTTCTTCCTTTTCCATTTTAGAAAACTGGTCAGATAAACTATCTGCATGTTTAACAAACATTAAATATCAGAAGTTCTGAGATGAAATCAGGACTATTACCTCTTGTATGACGCCTTAAGAGCTATAATTTAAGCAAATCTTACCTATGTTATAAAACTGATTATTATTAGCGAATTTCCATATGAAAGATGCGCGACTTTTAGAGTGAGACCTAAGGTCGGGAGTAGTCAATGAGCACGAATCATGGTCCGCAGAACACGGTTTGGAGTGTCATTACAAATTTTATATATATGTGTTCGGACTCTAACGGCCGCGTTTTACGTCCGATTTGGTCCAAATTTGGTACACACGTTGGTTTTCTAAGCCACTCGGACGAGTTCATTAACTAAAATTATCCAACAAAAGGAAGTACGTTTTGAGATCTGTCGTACTAGAATGAAGATTGTATGGGTTTTATCTAGAAAATTAATAGAGGAGATAATTCTGCACATGTTGTTTCTTTACACGACCTTATAGCTTGTCTGGTTCCTCCAAAATCGATCAAAACGAAAAATACCTTAAAAGTACCCGGTTCAAATAACATGTGTGGCAATACTGGTTGTTTTACTAAATAAGTCAAAGTCTATCAGATGTGCGTTGAAAGTATTGTTTCTTTGTTAGCTACTTGTGATTGTGTTTAAAAGGCTGTGTGGAATGATTTCCCCTTTGTCTGATTTCACATTATGAAGTATGAGACTCATTTCTTAACCGGATAATAACCATGGGTTCATCATTTTGAACCAGAGAGTAAGTTTGGTGTGGAAACATCCTTCATCTCCCACAGCAAAAAAAAGTACAAAACTCGGATGTCTGTTGGAAAGGTTATGATGTCGATATTCTGCGACATAGAAGGTCCAATTTTGGTCGGCTTAAAACCTAAAGGTCAAACATTAAATAGGGACAGCTACTGTGAGCTACTGCGTTTTTTGAAACGAAAAATCAAATCCAAAAGACGGGGTAAACTTTAAAAAGGATTGATTTTGCTTAAGGACAACGCTCGACCCCGTACGTCCAAAAACACAGACCTGCGCCTTCAAAATCTCGGTTTGCAGCTGTTGGACCACTCTCCGTATAGTCCCGACCTGGCTCCAAGCGATTTTCATATTTCGGCCCATTAAAAAACAGTTGCGAGGGAAACATTATTGATCTGATGAAGAGGCTATTGAAGCTGTGGCAAATTTTCTGAACTCGAGACAAAAAACCTTCTTCCAGGAAGGAATTGAAATGCTTGTTAAAAGATGGAGGATTAAGCTCATAGAAGTAGGAGGGGATTATGAAAAGTAATGCTACTATTATTTATGTAAGTACAATAAATATATAGATTTTACCCTCGTAGTTATCTAAATAATAACATTTTTATAAAATTATTAGTAAGCCCCCGTGAATAATCACAAGCGGATTAATTAGAGATACATATCAGAAATACATCATTTGTACAAAAAAGTATTTAAAAATAACAGACTTTGTCTAGGCCTACCTAACTATTCTGTCAGGGATTTTTAGTTCGGTAAATGTGTACAATTATAACGGTTATAAAACTGTAGGCCTATTTGTTAAAATTTTGTATTTATATGCATTATTATATATCTAAATAAAGATAAAAATATTATCTTTTAATTGCTTTTTGTTTCATAATGATTAGAAGTACTAATACAATATTATAATGAAGAAATTAATAATGGAATATGTTTATTATTTTGTTATACGAAGATGTACGAATGTTGCCGAAGTTAAAAGAAGGAGTATTTCTTCTTTAAATTTGTATAAACTAATATTTTGATGATAATATTTATACACAGTTTATAATCTCAAAGGAAATATTTTAACGTATTATAGCATACATTAGTTATATAACTCATATTTAAAAAAATCTACTTCTTAAGAAATTATAATTATTGTAGTTGTAAACATAACCCCAAAGTATAATCTACACCTTGGGTTTGTTTAAGTGTTATAGATGATGGGTAGGTGAAATCAGATGTTATATTATATGTTACTCACGTACGTGTGAACGAATTAAGCAAGGGTTGGCGTGCGATGCACGCAGTGAGCGGAGTTTTTTCTGCATTTTCTTTTTAGTATTAGTTCCTCACAACCAGAATAAAGTTATTTCAATGAAAAGAAGAAACATTTCTTATACAGTACAGTAATATTATCTGGAAGCTTTCCAAACTAAAGAACGGTGCATCTAGATGAGTTAATGAGAACATTACTGAAATAGGTTAAAGGTGTTAGCTATTAACTGACTGTTGATAACGAAATGTTTTAACGCCAATGAAAACATTGCATATAGGTACAAATGTAACTAAACAATCAACTGCGTTTAGTAGCGAATTGCATTAGCATACTTAAACTATTGCAGTGACTCTTATGGCGAGACCTAAGGTCGGGAAGTGGTCAATGAGCACTGATCATGGTCCCCAGAACACGTTTTACGGTGTCGTTAAAAAATATAACATATAACGCAATTTTGTATATTATTTACAACTACCAAGATCACATTTTTTAGTTATTAGCCAATAACTCAGTTATCTTTTAAGTTACAGAAATAATAAAACAAACGTTATGTTTGTCATCATATAGCTGACCCGATCCGGTTTTGCACGGATAGACAAATGAAAGTTAAATGTATATTAACAAAAAATATATTATATCAATAAATATATTACACTATGTATTTCTTATGGGGATTATTTGTAACTTTGAACCCCCCTAAACCTCCACTAAAATTTCGAATTTTTTAAAACCCTTTCTTAGCAAGCACCTAGGGTCCTAGAGGAAGCTACATACTAAATTTTATTCCAATCCGTTCGGTAATTTTAGAGAAATCCTGATTTAGTAACTTTGACCACCCAAGCCCCCTAAAATTTATAATGTTTTGAAAACCTTTCTTAAGAGAGCACCTATGGCCCTAGAGGAAGCTACATACCAAATTTCATTCCAATCCGTTCTGTAGTTTAAGAGAAATCGTGATTTAGTAACTTTGACCCCATAAAACCCCCCTAAAATGTCTAATTTTTTAAAAAAACCTTTCTTAAGAGAGCACCTATGGCCCCAGAGGAAGCTATATACCAAATTTCGTTCCAATCCGATCAGTGGTTTTGGAGAAATCGTGATTTAGTTACTTTTACCCCTTAACCCCCCTAATATTTCGAATTTTTTGAAACCCTTTCTTATCACCATCTACGGCCCTAGAGGAAGCTACGTACCAAATTGCATTTCAATCCGTTCAGTAGTTCTAAAAAAATCGTGATTTAGTAACTTTGACCCCCCAAACCCCCCTAAAATTTCTAATTTTTTGAAAATCTTTCTTACTGAGCACCTAAGGCCCTAGAGGAAGCTACATACCAAATTTCGTTCTAATCCGTTCAGTAGTTTTTGAGAATCGTGATCAGTGAGTCAGTGGATTTGGCTTATATATAGATAAATAACTATTGAGCTTGACTTATGAGAAAGTATTTAGATAAAATAAAACCTGACACAAAATCTCACAATAAATACGTTTACTAACTTCAAACGCGTTTCAGCGACGGTGTCGCCATCCTCAGTGATACACGGGATACAGTAACCAAACTATAACTATACTCTGTCTAGTTCAGGTTGGCCGATGGACCCACGACTACCTGAGGCCACCCCTATAATCTCTCGCCGCTGTCCGCTGCCTAGGCGATGAGTCACCTATTGGCTGTGTTTATGCAATGGTACACTTTCTTAACAGAATAATAATTTAACATTTTTAAAGGTATATTTGAAATCTACTAAAAATGTTATGAAAAATGATACCAAACTCGACCTAGGTATTAGAACATTTAATCTGATTATGACAATGTTTATAAACGAACAAATCTGGTACAAGAATCCATCTTGCAAGTGAACCGATCAGAAACAATTTCAGACCGCTGTAGGTTTAATAGTTAATAAACTATTGTACAGTATTGTATTTTTATTGTTGTATAGGATTTGTATTGTATAGTATTATATTGCATTGTATATAGCATATTGTGTATATAACTTTTTCTCCGATTGTTATTGTAATTTGTATTAAATACATTATATCTCAGTAAAAAGATTTGCTATTATTACCAAATTATACGGTCAATTTACTTTTACCAAAACAGTTCCTAAGTAAAGCTTTTAATATGCATTACAGATTAAAACTTGCCTTTTAAATTGTTTAAATAAAAAGTCGCAGTCACTGTGTAACAATTCTTAATAAAGTTCGAATTAAATGTTCTAATACCTAGGTCGAGTTTGGTATCATTTTTCATAACTTTTTTTATTAAATTTCAAATATACTTTTAAAAATGTTAAATTATTATTCTGTTAAGAAAGTGTACCAATGTACAAACACAGCCAGTAGGTGACTCATCACCTAGGCAGCGGACAGAGGCGAGGGGTGGCCGCAGGTAGTCCCGGGTCCATCGGCCAACCTGAACTAGAAAGAGTATAGTTATAACCAAGCTCGTGCATCACTGAAGATGGCGACATGGTTGTTGAAACGCGTTTGAAGTTAGTAAACGTATTTGTTGTGAGATTTTGTGTTCAGGTTTTATTTTATCTATTAAATAAGGACAATTTTTTATTCTTAGCGGTTAGCGTTTTTTTTAGATATTTTGCATTACAAATTTTAAACGGCCGCCATTTTGAAAATGTATGAAAAAGTTTTGTATTTTGTACATCTGTAAAAGATGTCATACCAAATATTTATTCAAAATTTTCATAAAAAAATCCTACATCCTAAGGTATTAAGTATTTTGTAAAACAAAAACAAAACGGTGGATAACTGGAGGACGACGCATTTCTGAACCTATGTTTATATGAACTTTTTAAATTTATTTTCACTAGTAGAACACGTTCTGAAAGTTTCTTCGTTTCTGTATTACCCTGAATACTATATATAAATATGTACTTAGCATTCTAACGACCTCATTTTAGTCCGATTTTGTTAAAGTTTTGGTTTGCTAAGTGCCTAGGACGAGTTCGTTAGCTAAAACAATTTAACAAACGAAAGTACGTTTTTTTATTGGAAGTAAATTTTCTTTTAGATTTTTAGTACTAGCATAGGTACAATTTTGTGTAGTTTTATCTAAAAAAGTTAATATAGAAGATTATTTTGCACATTTTTTTTCACACGACCTTATAGCCCGTCTGATTCGCCGAAAATCGATCAAAACGTAAAATACCATAAAAGTACCCGGTTCAAATCCACGCGGGGGCAGCTTTTAATGGCAGTTTCTGCTGAATGCCGGGATGCCCGAAGCGAGTTTCTCCTGTCTGGGTGATGATACGGTCCACAATCCGAGGCCGAAAATTTGAGGTGCAAACAAATTCTACTAATATATTTTGAACGCGCTTGCAGCTATTTAGTGACTATGTGAGTAGACCAATTTTCCAAATTGTTGGTTGAAACTCCTATATATTAAAACCCAAAATTAAAAATCTTCTGGAAGATCGTGCGAGACTTCCACTGGACCGATTCACACGCGGGTGGTGTCAAATGAAAGGGAATAACCCCTATATTTGCACATTTTACCTTAGATTTTAGTATCTGGTTGGTAACCAATTAAAAAACTTGATTAAAAGTTTTCTTGTGGCGATTTAACATGGGGTAAAAGAGTTCACTTGAGGTTTCCACTATATTTGCACAATTTACTTACATTTTTGAAATAATTTCATTTAGAATGTAATAAAAGACCTTTTTAAAACGTATTTTATTATCATTTTAAGTTTTCCTAACCAGCTGATTATTAAAACACGTGATTGTGCATCTAAGAACAGACAATTGTAGCAAAAGGAATCAGCTGGCTTAGAGAAAATTATCAGTGGCCAGTATCTTTCAACGATGCATCGCATGTATTGTATTTACCGAAAAATTAAATGTGGACAAAAACATAAACTGCATGTGTATGTTGCAGGTAAAATAAATTAAACATAATTTTAGGTTAGGCCTAGACTGATGGTGTACAACACAATATCTTGAAAGTATTTACATTCATTGCCATAGCAACCAATTGAATAAAATAACAGATAAAACAGTTAATTTGGATGTCCAGCTTAATACAAAACAATATTTTATGTTAGGCATAGACTGTACCAATACATGTTTCAACACACACAAACCAATAAAAACTTGCGTTAAGGAATTTACAAATATGAAAAAACTGTGTTACATACTTATTAAAATACATAAGACATTTGTAATTTTATAGTAAACCTATTTATTGATAATATACGGTAATTGATAGTGAGTAACCAATATTAACAGCTGATTTTAAACTATACTATAATTATTAAATAATTATAACTGTTGTTATAAAATAGTTTGATTTGAAGATTTATACCCTGTCTAGTTCAGGTTGGCCGATGGACCCGGGACTACCTGAGACCACCCCTCGCCTCTGTCCGCTGCCTAGGCGATGAGTCACCTACTGGCTGTGTTTGTACAATGGTACACTTTCTTAACAGAATAATAATTTAACATTTTTTAAAGTATATTTGAAATCTACTAAAAAAGTTATGAAAAATGATACCAAACTCGACCTAGGTATTAGAACATTTAATTCGAACATTATTTTGTTTACATTGTGACTGCGACTTTTTATTTAGACAATTTAGAAGGCAAGTTTTAATCTGTAATGAATATTAAAAGCTTTACTTAGGGACTGTTTGGGTCAAAGTAAATTGATCGTATAATTTGTTCAATAATAGTAAATCTTTTTACTGAGATATAATGTATTTAATACAAATTACAATAACAATCGGAGAAATAACAATCGTACACAATATGCTATATACAATGCAATATAATACTATACAATACAAATCCTATACAACAATAAAAATACAATACTTTACAATAGTTTATTAACTATTAAACCTACAGCGGTCTGAAATTACTTCTGATCGGTTCACTTGCAAGATAGATTCTTGTTACCAGATTTGTTCGTTTATAAACATTGTCATAATCAATATATATGACAATAATATAAAATTATTTACCATTTTAGTTTTGAGGTTATTATTAATCCTACACTTTCATTATAAATAAAATATACATATGTTTTTAGAAAGTTCCATCGGGGATTGGCGTACGGAGCACACAGGGGTCTCCCCTAGTATAAAATTAAATTTGGAAGCGCTCAACTCACGTCAACGGTTCAGCTGCGTGATCGAATCATTGTTATAAATAATTGTTACGATAATCGGTAGACTTTTTCTACAATGTTTTTGATAAAAAGAACCTGTGGGCAAAATTGACCTGGGTGTTTAATTCCAATGCAAATCGTACATCACCTGTACCAAGGCAGGGACACTTAAACACAGTTTTTGTTCGGCTTAGGTCAGCTGATCTACGACTCAACCCAGACGCATAAACAAGAAAACGGGCGCGGATATTTAATCCAAGTCACTCACTAACGTTGTTTAGTTCGTAACACATTATTGAAAGATTCATCAACATCTTATAAGAGTTAATTCGTTAAACAAGTAAACTTCTTACTAGGCGAGGAAATAAAGCACAAAAAGAGCCAAAATCTCCGAAATTTGATGCCAGGGACGGATTGAGATAAGATTTTTTGCATGTACTTCCGAAAATTATCTGACAAAAATGTACCCACTTTTAATTTTATAATTTTTGAAAATTGCATTTGTGCAGTCCAAATGCATTTTCAGACGTCACTTAGAAAAAATTCATAATTTGGTTAATAACACTTGGAATGGACTCAAATCAGTTTCCTGGAGGTTTTCGAGGTGGCTGGTCCCGAATATGACCTCCAAATTTGTCCATCGGCGACCTGGAGCTTAGGATTGCTGATGAACGACATCTCCGAGGCTTCTCCTGAAATTCCAGCTCAAATGAAACGAATTTATTCCGTAAGGTTTTTTTGGGTCGCTGATTCCAAATCTGGCATCGTCGACGACCCGGAATCTGAACATCGACGCCATCCCGGTAGCTTTCCTGGAACATTCGCGCAAACGCGAAAATCGTATTATAACACGGCACATTCATGGATGTGAACTCACAGCCCGTGGCTCCTGGGGGTGGTCGCCAATGTCAGATTTAAAATCAGTGACCCAAAAAACTCCCAGGGAAGGGGTTTCGTTTCATTTGAGCGTGAATTTCAAGAGAAGCCTCGGAGATTACGCTCATCAGCTATCCTAAGCTCCAGGTCGGCGATGGACAAATTTGGAGGTCATATTCGGGATCAGTGACCTCAAAAACCCTCAGGAACCTGATTTAAATACATTCCAAGTGTTATTAACCAAGTTATGAATTCATTATAAGTGAATTCTGAAAAAGCATTTTCCCGAATGCATTTTGCACTGCACAGATGCAATTTTCAAAAATTATAAAATGAAAAGTAGGTGCTTTTTTCAGATAATTTTCGGAAGAGAATGCAAAAAACCCCACTTAATCCGTCCATCGCATCAAATTTTTCTCGCCTATACGCATAACATAGTGTAGCAACGTTTGAGATAAACAAATGACAACGGATAATTTAAGTCAGTCTTAGTAGATCGGGGTGCTGCAAAGCCTCAACTGTAATTCTAACGATTTCGTTTCAACTATTCTATTTATTTGATATCACGCGGTACTGTAATATAAACAAACATGTCACCCGAGACAGATTGATGTGGTCAGACGTTCAAAGCGCATAAACCACAAAGAACTCCTGGCGATAAACCAGGAGATGACACGGTTAATTGGTACAGTGGACACAAGTCCTGGCCGAGTGCCAACGCGTTCACAGGCCCATTCACACAATATTCTCTTGCTTTGTAAACTGTATTATTAGAACGTTTCTAAATTAGAAATCTAACTATAGCAATAGAAAAACGTAAAATATTAAGAGAGGTGAATTTGAAAACGCTATTACATTCATAGAGGTCT
This sequence comes from Philaenus spumarius, assembly GCA_018207615.1. Classification (NCBI taxonomy): domain Eukaryota; kingdom Metazoa; phylum Arthropoda; class Insecta; order Hemiptera; family Aphrophoridae; genus Philaenus; species Philaenus spumarius. Next base: position 135,021 of record JAGFPH010003522.1, read on the forward strand.
ATCTCATCATGTTTTAAATATATGTAGGCCTTCTTAACTTTACCTATAATATACCAGGTGTTTCTAAAATAATGACCCGATTTTTAAACTGTGTAATTTAATTTTTCTTCTAAGAAGTACACATTGATTTCTAAAAAACTTATGTTGATAACACTTTTGTCACCAAATTGAGGCGAATTCCTAAAATTAAGTTTATTTGTTTTAGGTTTTCAACCGAATATTTGGGAAATTGGTCTACTCACGAAAGCGCTGAGTAGCTGCATGCGTATACGATATACCAGGTGTCTGAAAAGTCCCACCCTCCCCCTTTAACTTTTGTGTTTGTTAAAACAAACAAATATCCTTTGGGGAACGATACTAACTTAGCCCAAAGTATCTTTTGAAGCAATCGGAAATTTTGAGTGTCCCCTAAAAATGGGGGATTTTGGCGGCAACTCAAAATTTTTAAACGGGAAGTATGGTCATATGATACCTTATTTTAAAGGTCTATTTAAGACTAGGAAAATGACATAAAGAAAATAAAAATCGAACCACCCAAAACAAAATGACGGCCCTAAACGTGTTGAAATAAATCAACATATAGTTGCTAATATCTCGAAAAGGAAAAGTTTTTAGAAACAATTTTAAAAGACAAAAGATGTTTATTTCAAAATGCTTGACCTGAAAAATTGCTTTCAAATCGATTTCGTACATTTTATTTTTTACAAAATTTTCTAATATGAAGAAGTTGACTTAAAATTTACGAAATCGATTTGGAAGCAATATTTTAGGTCAAGCACTTTGAAATAAATATTTTTTGTCTCTTGATATTTTTTCTAAAAACTCTTCCTTTTCGAGATATAGCAACTTTTGTTGATTTATTTCAACACGTTTAGGGCCGCCATTTTGTTTTGGGTGGTCCGATTTTAATTTTCTTTATATCATTTTCCTAGTCTTAAATATACATTTTTTCCATTAAAAATTTTGAAATTGGCCCCAAAATCCCCAATTTTTAGGGGACACTTAAAATTTCCGATTGCTTCAAAACATATTTTGGGCTAAGTTAGTATCGTTTCCCAAAGGATATTTGTTTGTTTTAACAAACACAAAAGTTAAAGGGGGGGGGGGGGCTTTTAAGACAATTGGTGTATTCCTTCTTAACTTTACCTATAATATACCAGGTGTTTTTAAAAGAAAAACCCGATTTTTAAACTGTATAATTTAATTTTTCTTTGTAAAAGAACATATTGATTTCTAAAAAACTTATGTTGATAACACTTTTGTCACCAAATTGAGGCGAATTCCTAAAATTAAATTTATGTGTTTTAGGGTTTCAACCAACTATTTGGGAAATTGGTCTACTCACGAAAGCGCTGAGTAGCTGCATGCGTAT
>JAGFPH010003522.1:136492-148230 GCA_018207615.1 Philaenus spumarius
TGGGAAATTGGTCTACTCACGAAAGCGCTGAGTAGCTGCATGCGTATACGATGTATATCAGTGGAATTTGTTTACACCTCAGCCCCCAGACCCGGCTCACGCGCTGCTTCGTTCCTTGCGGCCTTGGACTATGGACCTCTTCGCTTCGCTCGCAACGGACAAACTCTTCCCGACCGTCGGCCTCGGATCAAAAGTCTTCCCATGTTGAAATTCCCCACATGGATTTGTACCCGGTACTTTTAGCGTATTTTACGTTTTGATTGATTTTGGCAGAACCAGATGGGATATAAGGTCGTGTAATAAAACAAAATGTGCCCAATAATCTCATATATTTATTTTGTAGATAAAACTCGAAAAAAAGGTTCGTACTAGTTCGAAAAATCTAAATAAACTCGTCCGAGCGACCTTTTGATGTCTGATTTGCGGCAATGTGTTCTCCTAAGTTAGACCTGTAATTTTATGTACAACTCCATCCTATTTAAGATTTTCCTCCGACTCCCTGCGGGCCGTCCCCGTGATAAACAAATTTTAATTGCTTCAAAAATATTTTTTTTATCAATAAATTAAATAGGTACAATACCTGCTTTTTTTGTCTTATCCAATCCTAAAATCACTTTGTGACTACCGCGGTTTCGGGTAACCTAAGTACCCATCTTCAGATCACAGAAATAAATAAAAATAATTCCCTTCATGAGGTCGTCAAATACATTAAAGTCAATACACAAAACAAAAATCACAAAAACACGTCACGAAACACATTAAAACAATTATAAAAAAAAAAAAACACATTAAAAACATAGATTATGCCTAATCACGCTAACTGGTCACGGTAAAACGTTTTATACGACTGCCGTGGCGAGGTTTGGAGTCTATCCCTTCCCTTTGCCTTATGCCTTTATCACTGTTTGGTTGAGAAGCGTTACAACCCTGCAATTTTATCATCGTGTCGAACACAATATTCGCCGGGAAGGAAACCTTGTCGTTTAATAGGTGTTTATTTTCTGTTTTTGCCGCTTTATAAATAGCAAACTCTTCCCATGAGTCCATATAGCGACCTTTCTTACATACGTGTAGTATGTCCATGGTTTGGGAAAAATCTGTACAACCATGGTCGTTATTTATTAGATGCTCCGCGAAATTAGAAATTACAGTCCCCTGGCTTCTTTTTGGTAAGTGTTCCTTAAACCGTTTTATAAAAGGACGTCCTGTTTGACCTATGTAATAACTTGGGCAATCATTACAGGAAAGCTTGTAGATTCCCGTTTGTAGTGTTGAGTCGAGCTTTTTGTTAGTAGGTCTGTTCAATATAGACTCAAGTTTGTTGGACGTTCTGAACGTGGTGACGACATCATATTTTGACATCTCGTTGCTTAAGGTGTTGTTCAGCAGGCTGCCACATTTTACAGAGATGTAAGACTGTTTTTTCTTTGGTTTTTGAGTTGTTTTATTCTTTTTATGTTTTACTATGAGACTGTCAATCATAGAGGTATCGTATCCGTTGGACAGAGCTATATGTTTTACAACACTCACCTCATGGTCGTAGTCGGACTTTGTCAGAGGAATGGAAAGAAGGCGGTGGACGAAGCTATTTTGTGCTGAGTTTTTTTGGGAATATGGATGGTGGGATGTAGCGTGAATTGTTTAGTCTGTAGTTGTCGGTTTTCGGTATATATTGAAGTTAAGTTTCTTGATGGTTGATTTTTAATAAAGTTAAATCGAGAAAGTTTAGTTTATTGTCGTGTTCTAGGGTGAATTTTAGGTTGGGGTGAATGTTGTTGAGGTAGTTCTTCATGAGTTGAAACTGTCTGTCATTACCGTCATATAATATGATGGTGTCGTCCACATATCTATAATAGAAAATGATTTTCTTTTTGCAATGGTTAAGGTCGGACCAGAGGTATTTATTTTCTATGTAATTCAAGAAGAGTATACCTGAGAGCGGGGATCCCATGGTTAGACCATCCTTCTGCGAGAAATAGTCGTTATTAAATTCAAAATAGTTTTGTCCAAGAACAGTTTTTATTAAATTAATTAATTCGTTTATAGCTTGGGATGAGAGTTTGGAGTTTTTATTCAAGTTTTCGTGAACGATGTTAATGGTTTCAATAATTGGGATACTGGTATTAGGTTAACTATGTCAAAAGAAGCTATTTTATATCTGTTATTGATTTTAACTGATTTTATCTTGTCAATAAGGTCCGAACTGTTTATTATGCAATGGTTGTTTATGAAAACTAATTCTTTCCTTAGTATAGTGTCTAAATATTTAGATAGATGGTATGCGGGGTCGGTTGTGAAGTTGACAAGAGGCTTTATCGGAATATCGGGTTTGTGTACTTTGGGTAACGCTTTTATCCGGAGGGCATGAGGGTCAATCATTTTTAGAGATCTAATGTTATTATCAGATAGTAAAGTCTTAGATTTATTCAAAGTTTTGTTTATTTCCTTGTTGTAGTTTGTAGGATCCTTCGACAATTTTAATAAATAAATAGTAACATTGCGTAATCTGCAATGGTTACAAAAATATAAGGAAGTTCACATACTTTTGAGACTCTTTTGTATAAAGATTTTAATGACCACCACAAGGGTCACTGCAATAGCTCATCTTTCCTATTTAATTTCGCTAAAAACAATAAAAGTGCTTTCGAGATCCCTTAATGAATTACGAGTAAATTCATCATAATCTGCACTTCCCTCTCGAACATTCCCACTTAACGCTCAGACACAAGACTATCTCGTCTCTGCGCTTATCTTCACTCCTTTACAAGTACAAACAACTATAGTAACTTGAGAACTACTCTGTACCACTTGTGTTCCAGCGCTGAAAACTTCCTTTATACTGTACATTACGCGAAAATTAAGTGGGTTATCTCACTCGAGGATATAAAGTTTATAGCACAAAAGCTTATATTTTATTGAAAAGTTTCTCTGCCGTCGACAACTCGATCCTCTTGGGAGCTTACTGTTGATAATTGGAAAGCCTTCAAACAACCCGGAGCAATCGCTTCGCGGTCGATATAAAACTGTCTGACAACACGGTTAAATGTAGCTATTTCTACAAAAGTATACTTAAAGGTATTTTTTAAATGAAACTTCTTCAAGCATGGGAATGAAAATCGGCCTGGCTCGGACGAAAAGTGAAACGCTTCCCCGACTCCAACCAGTTGAAAGGGGAATCGTTTGACGCGCTTGCGCAGTAAGATAATCATTTCTACTCTCTGCGCCGCATGTAATGTGTTAATACGTAGCATAGGGAATCAGTATTGCGATATATACTGTATATCAACTGAACACGTTTTAATATTTAATTATAAAGTCATAATAATAATAATAATTTTATTTCCAGATTTTGCATTACAATTTACCTTACATCTTTGGAAATTATACCAATTACCGCAACCAGTTATAGGTAATTGGTTTGTAAAAAAAAAAAAAAAAAAAAAAAAAACATATAAATTTACAAAATAAATTAGTCAGTTCTCCAATAATAACCAATTAATCCCGGTTTCACTGCAGTTGTGTGTGATTCGCTTACAATCAAAACATAATACTAGTAATACAAATTAACATTTAGACATATACTAAAATAAGAATAAAAATTTTACAAGGTATAGAAAATCACATATGAGGTGCCACGCATGTATTAGAAGAAGACCAAGATCAGAATCCTCCTTAACCGCAAAAAACCATCAACAAAGAGATCCGTTCCGTTCCTCCTCATCATTCGTACACTCTAAGTAAATAATCAATGACAACTGAACGTAAACAGCTAATCTTTCACTTTCCTCACAAAATTAGATAATTTATCTATTTGGTTCTGCTGAAGTGGAAGATGGTTAAATACTTTGGGACCGACAAACGGAAAAGAACTTCGGAACCAAGTCTTATTAGTTTTAGGTCTTCTGAAAAAACGTCGTGCATGACATTGAGTCCTGTAATGTTACTAGGTTGCATTATTGCCACTTCTTTTATAAAAAGTTCTTAGTACCTTATACACAAAAAGATGTCTTTAGGGTTTTTTTTATATCTGGCAAAGAGAGGGAAAGTCGAATAGAAACTGTTACTAAAAGAAACAATCCCGATAAAATATTTTTGGGTTGAAATAACTATCTTTAAAGTTGTGATTGGTGCTCCACCCCAACACTCTATACCATACTGTAAACGAGAGTGTATTAAAGCGTAATAGAGTGTCTTTATCATCAAGTCCTTATCACAAATATTCCTAAGAAAATAAAATTTTCTGATGCTTCTGCCAGCTGTTATATGTTTGAATCGTTGTTTATTGGTTGCAATTATTTTTGTTTAACTTATTTCGTTCTTCAAAATAGACTACTAGGCATACTAACTAGGCTTATCTAACTGAACCTACCCGTTAGGTATTTTCAAAATGGTATATGTACAGAGTAGTGTAGAAACAAGAGTTCTGGTACAACCTTGACCTTTTGACCCCAGATCACCTGACCCTTGCCCCCCAAGGTCAAGATAACAAATTGACCGTGAAATTGACCTTGACGCGATAACAAATTGAGCGTGACTAATTGTTTTAGGTCACGTGACCCTTGACCAAAGGTCACCAGATAACAAATTGACCGTGACGCGATAACAAATTGAGCGTGACAAATTGTTTTACGCTCGATCGAGCGTGTAATAGTAATAATATACGGGTCGTTGATAAAAAGTTATGGTTCGTTCGATTGACGTTAGTATCGAATAGATTCTTGGAATTTATCGATTTCTAAGAATCGTATATGTGTTGACGCCAATAGTTCTGGTTCGTTAAGAAAATGATACGGGTGGCTGGTAAAAATATACGGGTCGTTAATAAAAAGTTATGGTTCGTTCGATTTACGTTAGTATCGAACAGATTCTTGGAATTTATCGATTTCTAAGAATCGTATATGTTGACGCAAATAGTTCTGGTTCGTTAAGAAAATGTTACGGGCGATTGATAAAAATATACACATGGCTGGTAAAAATATACGGGTCGTTAATAAAAAGTTATGGTTCGCTCGATTGACGTTAGTATCGAACAGATTCTTGTAATTTATTGATTTCTAAGAATCGTATATAAAACGAGTGCATCGCAATCAAGTATTTTTAAACATATTCGTTATATTATTTAGTATGGCTTTGAAACAATGATTTTTATGTATTTCAGATTAAATAATGAATAGACAATTTGAAGATTCGTCAGATGAAAATTTTCGAAAAAAACGTATAAGATTAGAAAAAATTGAAGTATACAATGAGTTTATTGAATTGGAGAAAGCTTTTAAAGGAAATCTTAAAACATTTTATTTGAAACACAATATACATGATATTAAGGATATCTGGTTGTTATTAGTATATTATAAAAATGAAATAAAACACGTTATTGAATCATGTGTGCAACAATATGATGCGTTAAAATTTAATTTAAATATTGAATGCGTTTATGTTAAACCATTTACAAATGAAAAGCAAGATAGGTGCTTTAAAACTAAAAGTTTAATTGTTTATAGATCTACAAATGTAGATAATATTTTGGAAATGGCATTTTCAAAAATCTGTCAGGAAGAGTCTGAGTATCAAGGGAAAGGTTCAGGTTGGACACTTTATTCAATCGACGGCATTTTATTAAGATTCAATAAATATCGTCCTTTGAGAGGAAGTTCGTTTTTACCTCTTCCAGTGACTATTGTAAATAAAAAAGCTGTGATAAATGTTCAAAACTATGATGATAACTATTGTTTTAGATGGGCGATTTTAAGTAGATATGTAAAAGATAAACCTAACACTAGATTAACTTCCAAATATTTTGAATTAGCAAATAAATTTAACTTTGATGGTATCGATTTTCCTACACCTATAGCACAAATAGATAGGTTTGAAAAAAATAACAAAAACATTTCAGTAAATATTTATGGTCTTACTGAAAAAGACATAGTATATCCTCTTAGAGTCACTGATATCGAAAAAGAAAATCATTTTGATTTATTATTGCTGACGAATGATGAGAAAATTACACATTATTGTTATATAAGTAATTTTTCTAGATTAATTAGTGCACAGTTGAATAAAATGACTGGCGCAGCATCTATATGCAAAAGATGTTTTACATTTTACAAAGGTAAAAATAAAGAAATGAAATTAAAAGAGCATTTAGAAAAATGTTGGTCAAATAAACCTATACGAGCTATTATGCCCGATCCTGATTATGAATCAAGTTCAGTTTTGAAATTTAAAAATCAGCATCATAGCTTTCCAGTTCCTATTGTAATTTATGCTGATTTTGAATGTTTACTGAAAGTTAAAAATGAAAGATTATCAAAATATACTTTTGTTCATGATATGCATGAACCTATGAGTTTTTGTGTGTATATTGTAACTGATACAAATGTTTTACCAATAGAAATTATTGAAAAATTACCAACAGAACCTTATATTTATAGAGGAAAAGATGCTGCTAAGAAGTTTATGGATTATGTAATTGAATTAGCAAATTTTATAGGCAAATTGTTTAAAAGTATTAAAAAATCAATGTTACCACTTACTGAAGAAGAAATATACAAATGTAAAACTGCAAAAAATTGTGAAATGTGTAATCGTTCATTTACATTGTTACATCCTTACGTACGAGATCATTGTCATTTAACGGGGAAATTTCGATCAATTTTATGTAATGACTGTAATTTAAAAAGACAGAATCAAAAGTATTTACCGATATTCATTCACGGCAGTTCAAATTACGATTCTCATTTTATTATAAAACAATTAGGATGTGATTCACAAAACATCAGTATAATACCGAATTCATCAGAAAAATATGTTTCATTTTCTAAACACACAACTAATGGCGTAGTTTTGAGATTTATTGACACATTCAGGTTTTTAAATACTAGTTTGAGCACTTTAGCAGGTCACTTAAAACCTAATCAGTTTTTTCAAACTAAAAAATTCTTTCTAGATGAAGATTTACCGTTTGTTACAAGAAAAGGTGTATATCCCTATGAATATACCAGTTCTTGGGACAAACTTGATGAAATTCAGTTGCCCTCAAAAGATTGTTTTCACAATAGTATACAAGATTGTGACATTAGCGATGAAGATTATACATTTGCAGTAAATGTTTATGATCATTTCAAATGTAAAACATTAGGAGAGTATAGTGATTTGTATCTAAAAATTGATGTACTGTTATTAAGTGATATATTTGAAAACTTTCGCGCATTGTGTATCAATAATTATAATTTGGATTGCGCACACTATCTTACATTACCAAGTTTTACATTTGATGCAATGCTAAAGTTTACGAATATTGAACTTGACTTGTTTACTGATTATGATAAATATTTGTTTATAGAAAGAGGGATAAGAGGTGGTCTAACGTTATGTGTTAAACGTTATGCGAAAGCTAACAACCCGTATTTAAAAAGTCATTACAATCCAAACGAACCCAATTCTTATTTAATGTACATTGACTGTAACAACCTTTATGGTTGGGCAATGTGTAAACCAATGCCTAAAGATGGTTTTAAATGGAAAAAAAATGTTGAAAATTTCGATGTCATGTCAGTAGAGAACGATGGACCAAAAGGTTATATACTTGAAGTTGATGTAGAATATCCGGATACTTATCATAACAATCACAATGAATTCCCATTTTTAGCGGAAAATAAATGTCCGCCTAATGAAAAATTTAAAAAATTGTTAACAACTTTGGAAAATAAAACTAACTATATTGTACATTATGTAAATTTAAAACAAGCTATCGCAAATGGTTTAGTTTTAAAGAAAATACATAGGATATTGAAATTCAATCAAGATGTTTGGTTGGAACCCTATATTATGTTTAATACTAACAAAAGGAAAGAAGCAAAAAATACTTTTGAAAAAGAATTTTATAAACTTTTAAACAATGCAATGTTTGGTAAAACTATAGAAAATATTAGGAAAAGACAACAAATAGAACTTGTGAATCAAGAAAAAAGACTAAATAAACTGGTATGTAAACCAAACTATATAGAGTCGATAATTTACGATGAAAATCTATGTGCTGTTCGCAGTGCAAAAGAAAGTGTGAAATTTGATAAACCAATATATATTGGTTTTAGTGTTTTAGAATTAAGCAAAACATTGATGTATGACTTTTATTATAATGTTTTACGATTAAAATATGATATAAGTAAAATGAATCTTTTGTATATTGACACTGATAGCTTCTTTTTAGAAATATTTACAGACGATATCTATAAAGATATAGTTGATTCTACTTTGAAAAGTCATTTTGATACTTCTGATTATCCTTCTGATCACAGTTCTTATTTTACTTACAATAAAAAAGTTTTAGGTAAATTTAAAGACGAATGTAACAGCATACCTATTTTCAAATTTATCGGTTTGCGATCGAAATTGTATTCATATTTAACTATTGACAATCATGAAGAAATATGCGCTTATAAAAAAGCGAAAGGAATAACAAAACCAGTTGTAAAAAATAAAATTACCTTTGACGATTATGAAAATTGTTTAAATTATTTCACGTTAATTAGAAAAGAATGTAGAATGTTTCAATCAAAAAAACATTGTATTCAAACTGTAAGTGTAAATAAAGTAGCAGTAAGTGTAAATGATGATAAACGTGTAATATGTGATGATGGAATAAATACTGTTGCTTATGGCCATTGTAATTTGTGATATTAAAAAATTGTTTAATTGTTTCAGCGTCTTATCATTTAACCTTCAACCATCCAATTATGACTTCAAGTCTTTTCGAATTGTGTTGCAGACAAGTGTGTGCACAGATTATTAATTTGGAAAATATAGACAAACTTGAATTACCACTCACTGTAAAACAATATTTGAAAACAATTTATAAGAATGTATGGTTTAGTTTAAAATGTGATACACAAGGTTACAATTATCTCTGCATAGATTTTGATAAAATTAAAAGTAAAGATTTTCTGTTGCTAATGAATCATCCTGATGAAGTACCAGAATTCGCATACGAACAGAATTACATACTATTGCAATATTATTATTATGAAAACAAATTCGTAAAATTATGCAGAGATTGTTTCAGTGAAATTGTTTTATTTAAAAAAGATTTCAATATTAAAAAAGTGAGATATGATTATATACAAAAACGTGTTGGTGGAGATTTCCTGTTAACAGACATAATATGGAATCGTGAAAATTGGTGCGACAAGTGTGTTACTACACCATTGTTTAAAATGTATAACGAAGATCAATATCGTGAATATGCAATGAGTAAAGAAATGTTAACATTAAATAAACTTTGTGAACCTTCTGTTTGTTTTAATTACCTTTTGAGGAGAAAGGCTAAATAAACTGACATTGCTATGTATTGTTTTATTTATCACCTTTTACATTTAAAATCTCTTCAATCTCTTGATATTCTTCAGGAGATATGTTTATATCTATATATTCTGTAGTGTTGGTGGTGGTAGTGATGGCAGCGGTGTTAACAGAAGCAGCAACGCAAGTTTCATCCTTTTGCCAGGTTACATGTGTCTTACCAAATGGTGAAAATATTGTATGTTCTATTGTTTTGCCTTTCCAATCCATATTATTATGTCCGTGAATTTTGATTTCGTTCACGCTATCCAATAAAACTCTGAAATGATAAAAAATATCTATAAGGAAATTCGATTACTTTATGAATAATGTATTTTGTATAAAAGTTGTATAGTAATTCACCTCTCCATTTTAGCAACGTATTCCTTTATTATAGGAACAGGATCTTCCCATAATCGTGGCAAACAGATGATACCTGAAGTATTAACAGTCAATTTGCAATCCATACTTTTAACTGTAACAACAAACAATGATCTAAATCAGTTAAACCTTTGATCATCCCCACTCCTCATAAATGATTTGGTGGCATTATTCGAGTGTTGTTTCATTCGACAGTCGTTAAAAGTCTTGGAAGGAACTAAAAAGTGCTCAGTTGTATAATGAATTTTATTTTAGATTTTCAAGGTTTCAAAAATGAAGCAAACGAATTTATTGTTAAGGAGCTGGCGCTTGTATCGACAGACGAACAGATATACGAATTACATCTTTTTCAACCTCCTTTTGAATACAATCAGTTGAACATAAATTTACAAAAGCAAGTTATATGGTTGGAGAAACAGTATCATGGACTTGAATGGGATTCTGGAATGCGACCATACAATAGTCTATTGGATTTATTTCGCGATATTCATATTAGTGGAAATGTTTATGTTAAAGGAACTGAAAAAAAATCATATATAAAGAACTTGTTAACTGAATTCGATGTTAACGTGATAAATTTTGAAGATATAAAATGCCCTAGTTTAAGTGTTTTAAGAAAACAATTTTGGGGCGATTTTTACAAAAAATGTATATTTTTACATAGTTCTAAAAATTTTGCTTACGCTAATGTGCATATTTTACTGCAATGGTGGAAATTGGAAAAACATATTACAGACAGATTAGAAGCAGTAAATTTAGCGATAAAAGAATGCTATACCAAAGGATATACAGGTATGCAAGATGAATTAATTAAATATTTGCCTAAAGAGTTTATTGTAAATCATTTTGAAAATGTGGAACATATTTTTAATAAATTACCAATCGATTTAAGAAAAGATTACGATATTTTAAACAGTTTTCCTTGTCAAAATCATAGAGCGTATAATATACCTTTGCAATTAAAGAAAAAAGACTGTTTTTACTGTATTCATAAATGCGATGTTCTCTTGAACTCTATTCAGTAGTTGTAGAGAATGGATCGTGTAAACATGTGTTGTAATATATTCAATTGCACGAAAAATGATTTAATAAATTCAGGGTTTTATCGTACAAAACTGTGGGACAGTATAGTGTGTTGTAATTGTGGCTGGAGTCAATGTTGTGATTCAAAATTAACAATTAGACAAATAAATTTTTTACATAAACTATCAAATCCAGATTGTACTCTCAGTTCAAATGTGCCTGAACAAGTGAATCAGTTTGCGTCGCATAAATTAGAAGTTATTAACACTGAAAAAATGATGAGGGAATCATTTTTGAACTGGCCAAAGTCATATCCAAATATTGAAGATATGGTGCAAACGGGATTTTACTACATTGGATCAGACGATGATGTCACCTGTATTGATTGCGGAGTCACCGTAGGAGATTGGCAAGTAGATGACAATCCTAAGTTGGAACATAAAAAATCATCACCAGATTGTAAATTAGCAAATTTGTAATAAATGATGTAATTTATATTATAATGTGTACTGTTTTCTTATAAAAAATCATCACCAGATTGTAAATTAGCAAATTTGTAATAAATTATGTAATTTATAATATAATGTGTACTGTTTTCTTATTTCATTTCCTTGTTAGTAGTTACTAAACTATGTGCATATGAATGTGAAACAAAATTGATCAACCTGTAAGTAAGGTATAGGTTCATCGAAAAATTTATCAGTTAGTGTTGGGATGGCTGAGAGTGTAGACGTAAGTGAGTTAGATAAACGAGAGAAAATTATATTGGAAATAAAGGAATTAAGACAACGAATTAAAGAGAAACATAGCGCTTTGAAAAAAGGTGTTTTCGAAATGGAGACTCATATTGAAAAAAATATCAGACCAATTATGGAACCATTGATGAAGCCTTTTTATGAAAAACAGACTAAAGAAAATTGGAAAAAAATAAACGAGCAAACTAAGATTGCCGCTAAACTAGAAAACGAAAAAAAGGAAAAAAGAGATTGGAAGAAATT
>JAGFPH010003523.1:22083-43125 GCA_018207615.1 Philaenus spumarius
ATACTGACCATTTTTCAACATTAATTTTAAGTTTCTTGTATATCGATAGTCGTTGAACATTAAGTTACTTGTACACCGATAACTTTCAACATTAAGTGAATTTACTTTTACTTGTTTAATGACCGCTAGTTAATATTAAGTTACTTTACTTTTGTATCACCCATCATTCAATAATAAGTAACTTATCGACTATCATATACCGACTGCCATTTAGCATTAAGATTAAGTTACTTGTATACCGACCAGATAAAGTATTAATGTGCGTGTTCCGAACATTTTCAACAGAAGGTTTCTTATATACCAATTATTTCCAACAAAAATTATGCCAAATGTAGTTGGGAAAGAACATTAAGTTTCTTATTATATAGCAACTGTATAACAACATTAAACTATTTGTGTAACGACACTTTTCTAAATTAAGTTGTAAACCAACATTAAGATAGTTTTATTCCGACTGTCATTCAACATTTAGTTCTTTTACCAATCGCCGTTCAACAATAAGTTCCTTGTAAAACAACTGGTATTCATCATTAAGCTATACTAAAATGTTAGTTGTTTCCAAATCTTTAAAATTTACACAAAACAATGAAATAATATTGCCATTTAAGCCTGACCAATTTGAAAGCAAATAAAAACTAAAACTTCGAAATTCAACTAATTTTACTGTTATAATGAATTTGATGGTATTTAGCAAAACAGGGCTTTCGTTCTTAAGATCCTATGTTGTACTGCTCTAAATCAATGTTGTATAAAAAAAGCAAATTAAAAGTAATAGTTGTAAATTTACATCATTATTATTGTAGCACAAGATATTTAAACCGTGATTAAAATAACTTTATTTAAAAATGTAATAAAAACCGAATAATAAATAATACAAATAGTTCATAAAAAGTTACAATTTGAAAAAGCTTATGTTATTACTACATTATTTAAAAACTACTAGAAACACAGGATGATGTATTCAGTTGAAATGGATGTAGAAATTCGGATATATGTTCTGCAGGAGAAAATACATTAACGGATCAACTCTCTTCAGCAGTTGTTATAAAACCACTTCTTGTATAATACGTGTACAATTAATGTCAGTAGTACTCGTCAAAACTCTAGTTAATCACTGCTTTTAGTTTACAGTAGGAAACGTGTAAAAGTTAAATTAGAGACGTGATATCTAATAGAAATATAGCAAGGATAAACCTCATAACTTTGCAACTAGTGGTTAGTTTAAAGGTTTGAATTTAAGTAACCAACTGAAATGTATTAATGGAATACAGTGGAAAACTGACAATATGGTTTCCTTAAAATTTTCAGTGAAATAACCAACACAAAATATATCTCTTGCTTTCAACTTTCAATAAAAGTTTTACTGCCTAAATGTCTAATATAATCTCTAGTGTCCGCTTGGTCAATTTATTGTTGTTATCATTATTAAACTATATTTAGTTACCTTTGCATGTTCGTATCCTACACATAAACATGGATAATATGATATCTCACATTTTGTTACCTCGAAGCAAACATTTTTCAAATGGATCTGTAGTGTTTGCCTTAGCCTATCCATCAATGTTTTCTGTGAGAAATATTGGTTATTATTCGTTTACGAAAAAAGAAGGGTTTATTTATAGAGACATTAAAATCTGTTATTATTTACATTCTTCGGTATATTTTTTTTAACTCAGGTATAATTTTTTTTTTATTTGAAATTTAAAAAGCAAACCTCTAGCAGGAGTATGATCTCAATAATTCTAATTTCTTGAACGAAATCAAACAAAATTCAAAGAATCTCTTCAACAGATTTACTATTTTATATGTATATAGCCTTGTAGCTTTGTACTTAGCGTACAATCTATTATTATTATTTCATTGTTTCAATACTAAGTATGAAACTCAAGTTGTTTCTAATATTTAATTTGACACTCTAACTAGTGGTGTTTAAAAGGTATGCTAATAGCGTAGTATTGACAAGTTACGTTATTTATGGACGTGGTGAGTATGTAGTGGGTGAAAGCTTCTGCAAGGAAAATGTCAAAGTATTACAGCATTTTATAACGAAATAATACATTTAACCTACCGCCTACACATCAAAACCTTTAACCACTGACAACAATATTGTCGGTGCGCTTTAACACAGATTCTATTATTTTCGATGATCAATATTATTCATGGATGTTTAGTTTGTGTTATAAATATAAACTTTTACGCGTTCATTAAACCATACGTAAATATTGTCTCTTACAACAACACAGTTTTAAACCAGTTTACATGAATCTTATTGAAATATATTATATTATATATGGAATGGAATTATTATGGAATATCTTAAATAGAACTAGTATTTTTATTTCATACATTTATATTAAGGCCCGCGCACACCAAACGCGGGAAGCGGGAGCGACGCGAATTTTCTAATTCCTAGAAATTTAGTCGCGGGAACTGTTCGCGCGGGATCTTAGGTGACGCACACCCAACGCGGGAAGTTTCGCGGCGAACTCAGTCGGTAAGGTGACAGTGTTGTGGTCAGTTGTACTTACCTTCTCATCGTTCGTCGCTCGCCATGTCATCTGATGAAGAAGAGGCTTTGTTGCTGTTCGCCTTGGCTGAGGATGAAATTAATAAGAAGACGTGGGTACACGCTATAAATAAGAAAAGAGAACAGTATGGGGAATATCACACCCTGATGACGCATCTCCGAATGGATGAAAAAAGGTTTTACATTTACTTTCGTATGACACCAACCTGCTTTGATGAACTACTTGGTTAATCAGCGATGATATTGAGAAGAAAAACAATTTTACATTTTACATCAATAAGTTTTTTAAGTGCATATATGAATTCTTTAAACCTTTCTCTACAAAAAAGGTACAGAACACTTTTGGATTGGGATAGAATTACTATTTTTGGCGAATTGTTAAACATATGTACCAGTGAGTAGCTGTGTACATTTAATTCATTGATCAAAACAATTAGAATTACAATCAAGAGTAAACACTTTCAACCTAAAAAATACAAAAGCACCATAACAGCACTGAACACATACCAAGGTGAATCCAAGGGGATGTTAAAAATTTACCAAAAGAAATAGCTGTAAACACGTACTCACCAGGTACCTTCAACTCTTTCCCAATCTCGTCCCAAATCCGGTCTTTCTTCCTGATGTTTTTGTAATCTTTATTATTTAAGTCATAAAGGACTGGATACGTGTAAACACACTCTAATACCATTTCTGTTAAATTACTCATAGTTACTCTAAACACACGTCTACACAATCAAAGCACAAAGCACTGCCTACCGAGTACGAGTAGACACCTGTTGTGTGACTAGTGACTGTACGGTTCCCGCTCTAGTCGCGCGGGAAAACGCTGCATGCAGCGAACCAGGCGGGACGACGCTGCGTAACGATCCCGCACATGATCCCGCGCGAACGATTCGCGTTTGGTGTGCGTTATCTCATATCCCGCCGTTGTTTTACAATCCCGCGCGGGAACTTCCTAGAACTACATTCGCGTCGCTCCCGCTTCCCGCGTTTGGTGTGCGCGGGCCTTTATGTTGAAATTATAAACTAAATTATAAACAATATATTTATGTTTAAAAAAGATTTAGAATAAATTTAAATGTGACTATCAATTTTCCTCATTTAATGTCTCGTAAACTCTATTTGTGCATATTTATTTTAAAACATTACTAAAGGGATTTTGTTTGTTGTAAAATCTTCGTTTGAATACATATTGTTATTCCAATTAATTAATAACAATTAATGTAATATTATAGAAAAAATGGATAAAAACTTGTCAAATATATTAAATAATCTGTGTGAATAAATTTAAAAAGCAGCTTTAAATGACTTTAGAATGCATACATTGTTCTCGTCTCAAGTCGTGACTTTTCTATGAACTGTAAATTGTCTTTAATGGCTTAGTTATAAAAGATCTGTTCTGAGATATATGCTACTTAAATATTCTATTTGCTGGCAAACTAACGCTCTAGGCAGGTCTGTTGTTTATCTAACTCACGACATCTACTATTATAGACATGAACTATGTTGCACTTTTATACAAGAAAATACTCTGTTCTGTTACAGAAACAATTGACAAATTCAGAACATTTTCTAATGCTATGACATAACAAAATAAATATACCCGTAGTATAAAATTAAAATGCTGTTTAAACAGATATTACTAATTTGTACATAGACTCCGCTTTGTTCGGCATGAAAATTAACTTGATACGTTTTTGCAAATAATTATAAATGAAGTGCCAAATCAACGTTAGCTGGTTTTGTGTGGGGGGGGGGGGGGGGGGGGGGGGGGGGGGGGATTTCATAACTATCGGTATTTAGAAAAATTATAAAATAATTTGATAAACCAAATAATACAAAAACAAGTAGATTGTGATACCCTATAAAGTTAGATTAATTAAAACTAAATACAATTTAAATTTATTTCTATAATCACTGGGTCTATTTTAGTAAAGATACGAGGGCTAAGAGTTTCATTAAATACAAAATGTAATAGTTGGAAATAAATGTAATCAATTTACACTTGAAATCTCAAGATTTACTCAGCTCTACTTGAATCTACATTAGCAAAAAGAAAATTAAATTTAGCAGCAATAAATAAATGTATATTCACATAATAAGTGTATTTAAATAATATAATATATATTTTTTTTTTATTATTATATGCCTTTCTAATAAACTTATTTATTTCAACAAATAGGTTGACCTCGGGTTGGTTGGTCGTAACCGGTTTATATGCGTAAAAACAAAAAAATGACTTACTTCCTCTTTGAAACACTAAAAGATCTAATGAATTACGTTTAATGTTAACGAACTTTCTTCACATTGCACTTGACTTTACAAGTATTAGTACTTTAATGACAATTGACATAGATACAACACTTAGTCATAGATCTGTGTCATTCAACGTCAGCTCATCAGATATTACCTAAACTAAATGTTTAGTATTGCGCAAACTTAATTAAATTGAGTATAAAATACAATGTTGTAACAATAGTTGCACAAGTTCGACTACAGTGGTTTCTTCAAGTTAATTGACATTTAAGGCTTGACTAAATGTAATACAATAACTGGCCATACGTTAAGAACCGAATACTAATTAATGTTTGACACTGTCAATTAAAATTTGGAATTTGTAATCATTAACTTTTAGTTCTACAGAAACTTTATTCTTACAAATTGAAATAGAAAGAAAAAAATGTTAATTAGAATTCAACACTTTGATTCTATCTGTAATACTGTCTGAGAGGTTCAATTATAGTACATCATTCTTTTACAATATTACTCAAAAATAATAATAAACTAGTAATAAATATAATGTTTTAGAAATGTGCAAATAGAAACTTGTAAAATATATAATTTTAACCTATGCTATATTGAAATGCAAATGTATAAACTGCTTTAGTTAACTTCAGATATCATACTTTGTTCTCGTTTCAAGCTCTACTACTTGTGAAAAACTGATAAAATCATTAGTACTTTACGGGTTCTTATTAAAATTCCGAATTTAGTACAAATCCATTAAAACCGACTTTAAATCGTAATTTGCAAATATTTACTTATGATACAATATCAAACATAGTTTTATTTCGCGTCTGTCCTTGCGACCAAATGGTGATTATGCTATAAATGAAATTATGTTATTCTACTGTTACGTGAAGCTAAATTAATAAAATAATGTATTTTCCTTAATAAATACTTGAATTGCCATTTCAGGACTATATATTATGTACTACTCATTCCTCACTGCGATTTTATTTTCAAAACACGAAACTATGTAACTTTTGATGCATTGTTTTCATTGTGTCGTCATTGGTAAGACTGGCAAAATATTGAAACATATTTTTAAGGTTATATCAATCAAGTTACGGAAGTATTTAATTGCGATTGATTTTGGTTTTCCTATGTTTTGTATTAAATTACTTTCCTTTCTTCGTCGCTACAGTAGAATATGTATTCAACAGTCACAAAATCCTGGAAACCAAACAGGCGTTACTATAACATTTGCATTACTTATGCAAGAGATTTAACAGTAATTGAGGAAACTACATGAATCTGAACTGTAAAAGTCATTAGGTCTTTGATTAACGTTATGCATGAGAAACAAAGTTACACAAGACCAATCGGTTCACTATTGGTCAAACATCTCCAGCAGTTTCCTTCCTTACTAACATCTCTTGCTTTGAATTCAGCGTTAAATAGAAAGTACTACTTGGGCACGTCTGTTTTGGCACGTACACCTGCTCTTTGCCTAACAGTTAATGGAATCAAATTTGTAACGCTATATAGTGCAACTAACTAGTAATAATGGAAGAGTTCTGAGCATTTTGAAAGGTCACTGAGATTTCCTTATTATTGGACGAAAGGCGGGATGTTTTAAAATTGAAGGTTTCATTGTATTACTTTAGTATTAAATTTCTTATTAAAAATATGTCGTCAGGGCAGGTTGTGAATTTGTGATTTGTGTGCATATTATTTTATAAGTTGTATTTTAAGAATTACAATAAAAAGATAGGAAGGCTCAATACATATTTTTAATAATTAATTATATATTAATAATAATACGTGTTTAACCACAAAATTCAAAAACAAACATGAGATTAAGAAATAGTAGTAACAAAATACTAAATCGATATTACAATAACAATTTTGGTATAGCAGATAATCAGGTGAAAAATACAACTTTCAAAAAGATGAATTGTTATAGATGGATGTAGAAATAAATTCTACAGCCACTACCTACAGTAATCTATATTATCAGAAATCTCTTTTTGAAGATCTGAATACAAAATTTAGTTTTAAATCTCATAAAACCTGTAGAAAATCATATTTTAAATTGCATTACGAAATACTATAAGTTATTTTTCCTACGCATTCTAGAATCGAAATAGTTAATTCACGCCCCAGCAACAAACAACGAAATTTCTCCTCCCATGATGAAATACTTTATTACAAAACAACTTTGCAGACTTTAATTTTAAAGTTTAATTTCCAGTCAAATTATAACACTCGCACGAATGTTTTGATTGGGGGATTTTATGTAAATTGTTTTAGTCTTACTAATGAAAAGCTTGCCTACTTCTGGACAAACTCTAGAATTGACTTTATTAACGTTAGAGGAAACTGAACTAACCAAGGCTTGAAGAAAGTAACGGAGAAATCAACTATCTACATGTGTATCGTATAAGACAGGAGAAACTCCTCAGCGGACCTACATCCTTACATCTTGGCATTGCTGCTTTGCGAAGAAATTAAATCCTTTTGCTTGCAACGTTTGCATTAATCTGTTACCTACAAGTTCTTAAGGAATAATTTTAAAAGGCACAGTTTTTTGTTTCACCCTTTATAATTTAGAATGTTCTGTTAGGTTCATATGTATAATAAGACTGTACTGATTTTAATATACTCAATTTCAACGCAACACAAATAGTTGATTACAACTAAATTAAAGAGCATGGAGATACAGCAAATAACTGAACCTAAGTCGATGAAATAAGTTTTTTTTTGTAACTATACCGATTCCGTTCATTTATTACTGGTTTATCATTTAGAAACCAAGAATGTTGACCACATAATATATATGTAATTAGTTTGTCCATATAGGCCAAACTATTTTTCTCAACCACTATGGCATCAGAGAGAGGTTCATCTAAGATTGATTAATTTATAAACATCAGGTGAAAAGATTAAACAACTTTGTATCTACTGCATACTATACAAACTATATAATCAACAGAGTGTAGAGGCCAATTTCATCAAAACCTAAAATCTTACAGTAGGAATTGTATATCTTGCTGAACATTCGTAATCAGTCTAGTATTATTATTAGTAAGCCTTATGCATTATTAGTAAGATAAAGTTTATACATTATAATGACGGAAATAATGATATGTTAGTAACGTAAATTACAGTTATAAACTTCAGAAATGAACATATTATTTTCTATATTCAATTAATAAGACCTTATGTTATGCAACAATGATGTCGAGGTGCTGAAACTATTGTACCTACTGCATGTATTACATTGTATAGCAATAATAATGGTTGTATTCTGTACAATTTATTAATTTTATCAATCGTTTTATTTTGTATTAATAATATCAGCAAGTCCTGCAGGCCAATTTTATTTTATAATTTTTATGAGATTGAGAAAACCAGTATTGTTATAATAGATATGAATAAAATTAATAGCTAGTTTACCTACTTATGTTGTAATAACCAGCGTAAAATGTTGTAAATTATACTGAACCCAGCGTATTTCGCACAGTAGAGATAGGAATGATTGAGCTTATATTTCAGATAATATAGGCCTAAACAGTTAAATTTACAGTAAATTACAAACACATTTTAATTTTCTGATAATATAATGTTATATTTGCTGTATTTCCTCTTCTAAACTTCTACTTTAACGTATGACATGAATATTCTCACATTTGAATCGTTGCTGTACCTCAAATAGTTTCCGAGGTACAATTATTTTTAATTTGTAATTGACTTTCCAAATGAAAATTGGATGTTTACCGTAGACCTATCACCTCTTCTAGATAACTTATTGTAATTGTACTGGATCTATTCGACGTGGGATTGCGAACGGAATAAAGTACTGTATCCTCATATTGAATCGTTGCTGTACTTCAAACAGTTTCCAAGATAAAGTTAGGTAAGTCGTACGAGCTCTAGAATATTCGGATCAAATAATACCAGAATACTAACTTGCGATAGTGTCAAAATAATTCTTTCTCATTGAACCGGGTTGGGGTACAGGTTTATTAAACTTGTCATTACTTTAAAAGTTTAAATCATTGTCTCTTATGTTTCACATTGATCCAGAACCAACACACATCGCGACTAACCCTAGCGTACAAAGACTAAGAAAAGTTAATTATGTTCTTTAGAACTGAACTAAAAATATGTATCAGATTTTTATGAAACTTTACTAATGTGTTAAGTAAGAAAACTAATTCTGGGATACATAATCTTTAAAAAATGTCGCAATGGTTACCTACCATGGTTATAATAACCGATTTAGTAACAGACTAAATATGTTGCATTTTTATTTTCTTACGTTATATTATCTGTTGATTTAAAACAAACACTACCCATCCCATTCCGATAAAATATGATTTGTTAAGTATTTTGTTAGCTATAAGAAATATAGAAATATACCTGTTAAATACATTTATTTCTAGTAAATAAAAAAAGAAATACATATTAGAGAGACGGTGTCACTCGGCGCCATATAGTAAACGGAAGAAGAACTATCTATTTTTGTTCAGGCAAAATATGTTCTTTTAAAACAAACTTAATTTTCTGGAAAGCTTGGGATGAAAACTAGCATTTATGTTTATACATGCTTCATTTTAATTTACTGTCCCCACTAACAAATAAACTATTACAGCTATTTTAGTTAATATGTTAATAATTTAACAACTATATAAACTCTTAGAGTTTAGAGCAATCTTTATTCTGCAGTTTAGAAAGGTTAACAAATTCAGACAGCATTACATGAAAACTAAAATTCATCACTCACTATAATATTTTTCAACTTTGGGTTCGTCGTTAAGCACTTATCTACCTCTTCAAACCTTAAACCCATACTTAAGTGAAAGTTGTCGGACTCAAACTCGTCTTATTTCATAATTTCGCTAGCATAACGGTTTTAAGCGTGTATGATGTAACAAATAGCACTGCGTATGCGTATGGCTACCAGATATAAATGTCAGGATCATAATTATATACATTCAAAATATTATTTAGGAACGTATAGGTTCGACTCGGAGTATTATTACTGGCTTAGTACTTTCGGTAAATAATGAATAACAAACCTGTTAGAAACCTCTCCTACCCTGGCGTTTACCTTTCTGAGGATGAAAGTGAGAATACTGTTGACGTTAATCGATTTAGGTTCAAAGCCAAGTAAACTAAAATTAATAAATCTAAAAATTTTTGTAATTTCTTCGGCGATACAAAATTGTATTTTAAGATGGTACGGAAAGCGGGGTAGCCGAGAACCTAACCTCGAGAGACGTAACCTTGTAGGTTCAAACCTGGGTACTGGCTATCGATTTATCGCGCATATGACATAGATCGAAATAAACACGCAGTATCCCCAACATTTGAAACAAAATCCCTAAATTTGTCCATAATATTAACATTTTTTTCAGCAATTTTGAATATTTTCGTAATAAAAAGTAGCCTAAAATATTCTCTGAAAAGTTCTCTACAGTTAATGAAAGTTTCATCAAATCGGTTCAGCCATTCCGGAGATTAGCCCGGAAAAACAGACAGACGGACAGACAGACAGACAGACAGACAGACAGACAGACAGACGACAAATTTATAAATGCGTGGTTAGGTTTTGGTCATGTGTGAATAAACATATGAGCTTAGAAAAAAGCTTATATCTTGAAATCACAGACAGACATTTTAATTGTATTTATATGTATAGACTAGCTGACCCGTACGGCGTTGCCCGTGGTGGTTCAGTCTTTTTAACGTATTTGTATTCTTTTTAAGTGTTTAGTCAGTGAGTGGTATTTGGCTTTTATATATATAGATCTTAAATAATAAAAGCACATTGTCATAATAATAAAAGATCTGAAATTATGATTTTAGTAAATTTGATCCCCCCAAACCCCTCCTAAAATTTCGAAATTTTTCATACCCTTTCTTAATGAGCACCTATGGCCCTAGAGGAAGCTACATACCAAATTTCATTCCAATCCGTTCGGTAGTTTTGAAGAAATCGTGATTTAATAACTTTGATCCCCAAACCCCCCTAAAATTTCGAATTTTTTCAAACCCTTTCTTAGTAAGCACCTATGGCCCTAGAGGAAGCTACATACCAAATTTCATTCAAATCCATTCGGTATTTTTGAAGAAGTCGTTTTTTAATAACTTTGATCCCCCCAAACCCCCCCTAAAATTTCAAATTTTTCAAACCCTTTCTTATTGAGCACCTATGGCCCTAGAGGAAGCTATATACCAAATTTCATTCCAATCCGTTCGGTAGTTTTAAAGAAGTCATTTTTTAATAACTTTGATCCCCCCCAAACCCCCCTAAAATTTCTAATTTTTTCAAACCCTTTCTTGGTGATCAACTATGGCCCTAGAGGAAGCTACATACCAAATTTCATTCCAATCCGTTAGGTAGTTTTTGAGAAATCGTGATGAGTGAGTCAGTGAGTTAGTGAGTCAGTGAGTCAGTGAGTCAGTGGGTTTTGGCTTTTATATATATAGATAAATAGATGTTTATTTATTTGGAAATAATGAGAAAAGCTGAACCCATTAAAAGGATTTACATTGTGTTAATAGAGACAAAATGATATTCGGACAAAAAGACATTAATGCGTTTCATTTCAGAGTCAAGACAAAGATAAATGTTTTTGAAAGTTTTTGTATGCAATATAATTTCTTTATTGTAAATTATACTTATCTTGCAGGTTCGACGTTGATAATACTAATATCATAAAGAGGTAAAATTTGTTTGTGTGTTTGTTTATTTGTATGTAGGGCTAATCTCTGGAACTACTGAACCGATTGAAAAAATAGTTTTACTATCCCTTAGGCTATATTAATTCATTTTGATAAAAACATTTTTATTTCAATATTTGTAAATTTAGTTGGAAAAAATCTTAGGTTAGGCCTAGACTGATGTATTTACATTTATTACCATAGCAACCAATTGAAAAAAATAACATATACAACAGCTGTTTGCTCTAATACTTCTATTAACAGCTGATTTCAAACTTTGAAGCAATTATTTGTATTTCTAACTTTTAGGTTAGGTTTTTGAAGTGTAAACCTGAGCCTTGCTGGTTCTTTTAACCTTAATTATAACTGCTGTTATAAAATGTACGAAATAATTTAATTTGCACATTTAACATTACATCTTAGCTTTGGGTATTAATCCTACACATTTACTATAAAGAAAACATAACATGATTATATGTATAGAAGGTTCCAAGGGGGTTGGCGTGCGGAGCACGCAGGTGTTTCCCCTAGTAAATAATAAGATGGCAATGGTTTAGCCGTTGGACTTATAAAAAAAATGGAATTGTTGGATTTAATTAAGATCAGTAATACGTGCAAAGTGTGGTGTAGTAGTAATCGGTCTCCC
Source organism: Philaenus spumarius (assembly GCA_018207615.1). Lineage (NCBI taxonomy): Eukaryota > Metazoa > Arthropoda > Insecta > Hemiptera > Aphrophoridae > Philaenus > Philaenus spumarius. The sequence continues at coordinate 34,215 of JAGFPH010003523.1, forward strand.
TTTGAATTCTTAAGTAAAAATCCTGTAGGTAGCAAATTATAGTCAGGCAAACAGTACAACAGTAGTGAAATGAACGTTTAGTAGAGAACTTATTCCTACAGTAATTTAAATTTCTGATTTAACCTACTAAATCATAATAACTCAAGGTATTACTTAATTTGTCACTTTCAAATACTGTTGAGTACGGTATCGTATATTTATTATTCGTTAAATTCAATTACAAGTATGTCGAACATAAATCATGCACAATTTGACAATAAAGGCCTTCAAAACTTATGAAAACTTTCTTCTGACTTCACGAGTCCTTAGCGAGGGACAATCATACGTAGTGCTGCTTCATGAGAAAAGCATTAAAGTAATTGGACGAGTTAAGAAAACATTCTTCAAGTCATTAAATATCAAACATACAATTAGCAAACCTGTGTTTGCAGATTTATCCATGACCATGTGGACATTTCTTATTTCAAGTTCAAGAATATTTCTTGTTCCAAACATGATCTTTAACACTCACTTTGAAGAAACTATACTGACCACTTTCAATAGAGAGAGTAGAACAAGGTGTTACGATGGTCAAGATATATTGTCTGTTCTCGACAAAGGTTGCCAAGAATTATTTACAAAACTGTAAATCAATTAACTCGACTTCTATTGCCTCATCGATAGCTTTTTGACCTGGATTTCTTAGTATCGCACTTTCTTTTAAATGACCAAGTCTATTCAGGTTTAAAAATTACACGTCTAAAACCCCCGACCAATTTAATTTGATGAAATATCAACTATATGTTTAATACCGCCAAATAATTTAAATTTCATTCTGGTACTCCTCTACGCTAAGATTAAGTTGACCTTTTTTAAAATGTAAAATAATTTGTAAAATAGACTCTGTGACAAAAGTCATAATTTTTAAATATAGTGAAAAATATACTAGCGAAATTAACAAAGTTAAACTTAAAACGTAAGTGGTTCTTAATAAATTTTATAAACGAAATGCTTTTATTTGCCATTGACCTGTGTTAATGTCAGAATTCTATAAGAAGATATAGTATTCATACAATTTATACAAATCTACAGAGGTTAGTCCCACAACAATACAAAACATAGACTACATCAGCTGTTTACTTTATTATTACTTTACCGCACGCCAGCTGTTTAGCCATGCGGTAAAGAAAAACAAAGAAGTATAATTACTTGACACTGAACACATGTAGTTTAGTTGTGCACTGCTGAGAGTGTGCAAAAACGCACTTTATTAAACAGTTGTTTTTAGAAAAATTATATTTTTTATCTAAAATTACGGCAATACACAATTATACATTTTTTGAACAGGGCCTAGGTTTCTATAAAGTAGTTTACAATTTTAAATAATTTATCCCTACACTAGAAAAGAATCAATCGTTAAATTAATAATAATTATGATTCTGAAATTCTGGATCTATATAATTAATAACCCAAACACAATAATAAATGTAAAAAGTAAACATAGGCTTCATAAAGTATTTTATAATTTAATTTGAAATATTGTAGACCTGCATTAAAAAAGAATACTTCTTACCTATATAATTGTGTGTTAGTAGAGTCGGCCCCGATTGAGATCAACCTTGACCTTGACCTTGACCTTTGAGCAGTGTAACGTGTGTGAGATGTTGACCTTGAGGATAGTTAACGTTTGTGAGGTGTTGACCTTGAGGAGAGTAACATGGGCGTTGAGGGTGACCTTGAGGCGCCGACGCCGGCCACTGTTTCCGCCCGCCATCTTTTTCCGCCATTTTGTTTCCGCCATCTTTATTTTTTTATTTTCTAAATTAAATTAAATTATTTTCTTTTTAAAACAGAATAAATCAGCTTTTCAATCACGGCCTGTCTTGGTTTAAAGCCCTCTCACCAGCGTCAAGGTGACAGACATGAGAAGGTTAATTTTGAAAAAAAATAAAAATAAATAAATGCCAAAAGTGATTGAAAATTTAAACTAAAAATTTAATTACATTTGTTTCTCTTCCCACCAATACTTTCTATATTTACAATTAATTAAAACACAAGTACATAGTTTTGGTATGATTCCTGTTCGTGAACAGTATGAACAGTTAAAAAGTTTATCTTCGGTGAACCGAGTGCATATCTTGTCACAGCAAGTAAATCCTTCAAAGTTTGTCTTGTATAGGACTAGTTTCATTGCTTTCTTCTGTTCCGTTACGCATCTACAGTGACAAAAACTATAACATCTACAGATGTTACATGCCATTCCATCCACTTGACTTTTAGGTTGAACAAAGCACTTCAACTCACAACAATAATGCGTCATATTGAAAACTCTCTTAGATGTTTACCCTACAATAGCTGGGTACAGAATGGAAAATACTCCGTTTGCTAACCTATGTATATCTAATGATTGACCTTGTTAAATAAACACACGCCATTTAGATATAATAGATAATTTATTAAAACTAGTATAATACATTATTTAAAATCTAACATTTTAGAAATAAAGTCGATGTCTTCCTGTGGCATATTTATAACCAGCTCCTCGGCCGATGGTGGTGGATCTTTCCCGGAGAGCGCAAGGATTGCCTCGTCCCATTCCTCTTGGGAGACTGACATTCCCCCAAGATCCGACTTCGCAGCGATAATAGGAGCCCTCGAAGGATTCGGTTCGGAGTCCCTTGATGGTTCAATTGCGGTGGTGGTGGTGGCTAATGCCACTTTCGGCCACCACAAATGATTCCACTTCCTTCGTATAGGAGCCGAAACCGGAGGAGTAGAGCCTGTGCCTATTGATGGTGCAGCTTGCGTTACCCCGCGGATCTCGGCAGAGAGAACTAGGGATATAGCTCCGAACCCCTTCGATTGCACACCTTCACTGCTCTCTCGAACATCGCTGAAAACAAAAAGGCTTATTAAGAAACAACTTAGTGACACTTTTAATAAAACTTGAGGTTAGTACAATAAATTACAAACATTTACAAGATAACAAGAAGGTTTTAAGAGTTTTAGGCTTGGAAACATAACACAACTATGTATATATTTAAAAAAGATAAATTAAATCTACTCACCACGAAAGCTGATCGATAGCACGACCCAGGAAAGAATTAAATGACCTCTGGAGTTTGGCCGACATCGACTTCTTCTTCTTTGCCACAGTAGTTTTCTTCTTTGCAGGAGCCATGATGAAACAGATACTAAAGTTTATAGGAATCGGTCGCTTTTATATAGTCAAGTATGACTGACCTTTCGCAGTACATGCGGGAAGTGGAGTTATGGAGGGGGAAAATAACGTTCAGAACCGCTCTTTACAATGTAATCTCTTATGGTGAAATTACTCTGTTAGTGTTTCTTGTAGTGTAGCTGTATGGTGGGGGTAGTTCTCGTCACCTGCTGATGGGTCACTCCTGTTGTCTTCAGAGTCGCTCGCCTCGTTCATGTCTGCATCGCTATATTCGGATTCCGAAGAGTCGGAATCGTATTCAGTACTAAATGTAACTTTGATACTATCCGTATCTCTAACATCGAACACCTCCGAGCATTTTGTAAACTTATAACAATCTAAATAAACTTTTTCAATTAATTTATTATCTTTGTAGAAACAAACTGAGACACCTGCGTCAATACCCATGATTACTCGTTGGAAGTCAAGTAGCGAATGAAGAATACTCCGTCATCTCCGTCTTATTTATGATTGTCCTCTGCGATATACGGAGCTGGAACGCAGCCTAACTCGTTATTCGAATTGTCATCATCGGATTCGTCATCATAGTTTTCGCATTTCATTTTTTTAATCGCCCTTCGCCGCAACCTTTCGGCGGCTTCTCGCATCCAACAACAACCATTTCTTGCTTCTCTTTGTTCGGAATCATCGATTATATAGAATATAGTATTCATCTCGTCTCTAAAATGAACCGTACGTTTCGAACTTGACATTATTACTCTCTCTTCTTATTTTGTAGAAATTGCGACACTGAAGTCATTACTCGTCGGAAGTCAAGTAGAGAATGGAGAATACTCCGTCAGCTCTGGGGGGGGTGATTGTCCTCTGCGTTATACGGGGTTGGAACCGTCGCACGGGGAAGCCGTGGCCCGCATTACAATCCAGGGTGAACTGAAGGTTCACCCCTTAAGGAAGTAGCCCCAACCATCGCTACTTCCGGTGACTACCACTCCATTACAAAAATGTAGTCTCCCAATATATTTTTTATTTTTATTTTATTTATGTTTTTTTGTTTTTCTACAATTTGTTCCTTACTCACTTTGGTTTACGGAAGACTTAACTTCTCGCCAGTGACCTTATAGGTTTACGGATTTTCCGCACCATATCGTACACACTTAGGTTTACGAGGGACTTAGCCCTGCGCCAGTGACCTTGTAGGTTTACGAGGGACTTAACCCTGCGCCAGTGACCTTTTTAGGTTTACGAGGGACTTAACCCCACGCCAGTGACCATTGTACACACACACACTAAGTAAGGAATAAACTGTAAAAATATTTAGCACTTTTTAAGGCGCATTTACTATCGTGTTGAAAGTGTTGAGGTAATATACATTGAATTTCTGTACAGTAGGAGTATTTTTCTTCCTCTGGCAATTCTATCACACGAGGATGAAATTTTCTCAAAAACTGAGCTTTTTCCAATCCTTTTGTGAAAATTGTGGAGAATGGTTCGCACAAAGAACGTATAGTTTCCTCGTCATATGGGACACTACCATCATCCCATTTGAGAAGATGATAGTGCTTTTGCAAATAACGCACCGATCTCCGAGCTTTAGCATTCAGTAGGTCAAATTTATAGGGTGGTTTGAAAACAATGACGCTTTCAAAAGCATCACTCACTATAGCAAACTCTTTGACTAAATACCTGTTGTTGTTATCTTGGAATCCGTGAAATTCAACTATGGCCCGCATATTTTTTAAAGAGGACGATTTCATCGTACAATTTGTCCGCTTCGGGGAGAGTGCTAGAAACGAGTTCGTCAGAGGCTAAACACTCACTAATGTAACTGCGTAAATAATCTTCGTTATAAAATAATTCCTTAATCCGGCGGTTTATGAGAGGTATGGAGTCTTTAAATAGTCCCCACTCTGGCAGGTTCAAGTTTAAATAATGTTGGCCGTCATGAAATGTAACATAACGTTTTCCAAACATTGTTTTTACTTGAATACTCCCAACACTTAAGGTAAAACCATGGCTAGTCTTTCCTTCAAGAACCGAGGTTATGTCACAAAGTAATATTTCGTTAAACACTTCGCCTGTAAAGAAAACATATTTTTTACCTGCTTGAAGCAATAATCCAGTCTCATATCCCGTAAGCTGGAATAGCCCTGTCGCTACAAATTTTGTGCATTCAGTGTTTAAGAAATGTACGGATTTCAAAAAGATGCCCAAAGGTAGGTTAGATGGATACTTGATCTCAACTTCCATTTTCTCTGACTTCATGATCGCGACTGAGCCTAGACCATCTTTTTAACCGTACCGGAAAGAAGATTGTACACTATATGTGTATCGTGTAGAATGAGACAGTAGGCTGTGGTTTTATCGTCAAAATTGGAAGAGGTTTCTATCTCAAGTCTGACGTCAACAGGGCCTGATTTTATAGAATCGTTCTGTTTCGAACAGTCAATCACAAAAATCGGGGCTTTGTCCTTGAACGAGGCAAGGTCCATGCAAGGAGACGACTCACGTAGATAGTAAGACTGTTGAAACCTAGAGTACATCTCGTACATGGTCGAAACGTCCCCGTGGATACTATCGTAGGGAAAATACTGTGAATTTAAGTAAAGTTTTACATTTTCCACTCCACAACGGTCAAACAAGGAAGCGTCTTTTTTAATTTGAATCTTCCTATCTTTTTGAAAAGCTACAATAACGTAACGCGGTTTTTCCATCTGGTTAGAAGTTTTTACGGTCCAGGAAATCTGTTGCGACGGCGGAAGTGTAGGGAATTCGTGAATCTCCCAGCTTCTAAAAGGGACGTGAACGGGAGCATCGCGTTCGATCATTTTTAAAATTTTCAACCGATAAGCATCGGTCACAGTGAGATGGGGAACTCTCCATTGTATGCTGGTTATTTTCAAATCTACGGAAGTAGCGTTCTCACCTATTATCGCGTTCAAGTCGGACGAAGAGCGTAAAAGTACGAGTTCCTGTTTTACGTTCACCACAATTCTCTTGTAGTCTTCAAAAAAACCCATAAGCATTTTCAAAGGTACGGAGATTGTAAATGTCGTCGATTCGTTTGTTTCACCGACTCCCAGCCAACCGGCGTTCGCGAGTTTATTCTTTTCAATTTCCCGCAGAGACAAGAGGTTCTTAATTGTACTTGCAATTCCAACGTTTCTCGTTCTGTCCACTTCGTTTGCGGCGATTTCATATCGGATATCGTCAAACAAAAAGGCTACCGCATTATTCACCAACTTTACGGGCGCATCGACATTAGCAGTCGTTTTTCCGCTTATTGTACCTTTGATGTACAGTAAACTTTCAAACGGTGCAGTAATCACGTCCTGTTGATTAATAGGTATACGGATTTCGTCGTTATTACCATAAGTGGCTGACGCGTAAGGCCTATGCGAATGATATTCCATACCGGTGATGATGTCATTGTACTCGGCAGCACTATCGATTGCCAACAGCTCCATTATTGATTTTGAATCCAAGCGATCTCAGGAAACGAATGTTTCGTGGTGTTAACCCCAACGAGTTTTGACGCGTACTGACCACCGGTTTATATTGCCGTTCGTTAAATACGAGTCCCATTCTGACGTCTTAAATGCAGCCGCACTGAAATTGCCTCGCCTCTAAAATCAATCAACTCTCCGTTCTGATCCCTCAGACTCACCGTTACACTATGAACAGTTTTCACCCTGACGGGTAAATATATTATATTTGACGGCGTTTCCACAATCTTGTAGCCCGGGGGGACTTGGGGGTAAAACTCGTGCATAATGTGGGATTCGATACCGTTTTGAAATGAACCGGCCGCGATATTGCATTCTACGCGAATCATACTCACTCTGATAATGTTGACAGGCGTATTAGACACATGTTTTTTATTAGCAGCCAATGTACCATTTTTAAAACCTAGTAATTGACCAATGGAACCGTCCTCCAAACAAATATCTTTCGAACATTTAACTTCTGCTTTTAACGTGTTGTTATTGGGTTTCAGTGAAAATGTAATTCCTTTCGGTTCTAGTTCGTTTACAATAAACTTTTCCATGTCTTCGATTTCGTACGAGCCTGTAGGTATACTTACGTCTACATTAGTTGTTTCATTTAATTTGATTTTAAGTCGGTTATTAACGCCTTCTATTACGTTTGGAATAGAGTTGTATGTGGCAAGATCTATAAGACCAATTTCCCACTCTCCGTCGAGTTCAAGTGGCGGAAAAAAATCGGACAAGAGTGTGGAACTGTTACCAGACAACACGATACTCATTGTGATAGAAACTTTAAGCACAAATGACCGCAAACGACTGAGTCGCCCGACTGATGTTGCCTGTAATTATAGTGAACTGAAGCGTTTGGACCGAAATAACCTGTCAACTCGATTGGAGGCCTAAGATTTCCGAAACTATCAAAGTACTCGACGCTGTCTCCCCGTTTCTTATAGCACACCCAGTGGGTGCCAGTACCCTTTATACTGTCCAAATTCACAATGCCCGCTTCGTTCCTTAAGGACCGCGAAGGAAGGGTATCTCTTATGTACACACCTCTGAAATACGGTATTTTAAATTTAACGGCATATTTTTCCAAATCAATATTAGTCAACGGTCTGATCGGGATCGAATCTATCGGGTTTTTTTTTTACTACAGCGCTTGCGTCTTTTACCGCTCCCCTTCTTCTTATACGGTTTCAAGTAAAGACCTTTACCCTTTAGCTGTTTTAGCAATCGGTCGACAGACTTTTTCCCTGTCCTGCGTTTCTTCCTCCTACCACCTCCGATTTTTGATTTTAATTTCATCGCGTTTGTTACAGCCCAAGCAGCTGCTTTTTCACCTATAGATGCGTTACTCGCTTTAACCCGACTCCAAGCCTTTTCAGCTAAATTTTTATCCGCAACTCTACGTCTGTCGGAATCACTGTACTTACTATAGGCTATATCGTGCTCTTTACAAGCTTCGTCCAACAAATTTACACCTTTATCGCCTCGTGCTAATCTCTTGGCTAATTTCGTGCCGGGTCCACAGTAGTTGTAACCGGGTAAATGAAGTTCTATAGGTAGAAGATCGATAGCTTTATTCAAAAGACCACGTCCTTTCCTGATAACTCTTCGTTTGCGACTGACATGTGTTGACCGTGTCTTCGCCATTTGTATACTAAACTAAGACGAGACTAACCCGTGGTTTATGTAGAAAAATAAAACATATCCGTCACAATAGAGTACAAATCTTTGAGACGCTTCTCTTTCATACACCTGATTTGTAATACGTCAAAAATATCCGCCTCTATTCGTGTAACGTAGCCGACAAACTCGTTGTAGACGTAAACGTTATTCTCACCAAAAAAGTATACATTTCCATCGATATACTGAAATCCTCCCTTTACAGTCGACGGTAACCCTGCGTACAGCTCCCTGACTCTACCCATGTACATACTAGTACGAGCGCATTCGTCGTAACGCGAAACGTAAATGTCATCGTGGAAAAAGATGATTCCTCCTTGATTGTTTCGAAAAACGGCATTTATTTGTTTAACATTACCTCTTCCCAACCAGTCGGCAATACCGTACTCGTACAATACTTTCAGACTAGGATAAGCGAATGTGTACACAGTACTGTTTGTTAATAAGACTACATTACTATCGGCTTGTTGATAGAGACCAGTCAAATTGTTAAATTCGCGAGGTAAGAAATTCAACCAGTCTCTAGTTAATCTCGGAGCAGTGTACGGTTCTCGTTTTGACACCTCCAAGTGAAATTTCC
>JAGFPH010003523.1:43225-78892 GCA_018207615.1 Philaenus spumarius
ATGGAATTTACATGCATATGAATAGGGATTGCAATCACATTGTGAGCGAATGTTTCGCACTCGGCTGCGTCGGAGTCCGTTTTCCAGTGCGGCACGTAACCTCGACATTAGTATAAAAGCAGGATACATCTACCTTTCATTATCAGTCGTTTATTATCGGTTGTCAGTGTGTTTCAGTGTTAATTTTCTTAGTGAGTATGGCTGCTGCTACTAATACTATTGATTTTTTTAATACGATCGAGCCGAAAAATTTAGATTTTTTTCAATTACAAAAACTAAAAATTGGAAAAGCGTATTTAATTACAGACGCCGTACGTATGGGGACCAAGCATGGTCAAAGCATTCTATTAGATCTAGATCAGGACGAAAATTTGAAAAAAGTATTTTTACCGCAGCGGTACGAGATTTTGACAGATTCTCAAGTATTAGAATTAATACATAAAAAATTAATTGTCACCGAGCATGTAGGGAAAACCGTTAAACTGGAACTACAGCCGTAAATCCGGTTATCGAGGAGAACCGTATATGTTTATTCTTATATATATATATTTTATTACAATTCAAGTAAGTATAATTTTTCAGTAAACGCTATGAATGTATCTCATTCACCAAAAACATTGTTAGACCTATGTGCTATATCAGTATGTGAACAACTGTTAATGGCTGATATTAATATAGATGATCTTCAATTACCTGTGTCTATTAAAAAACATTTAAGAAGAAATTTTAGAAACTATTCAGCAAAAGTGAGTTGCAATACTGTAGGATTTGATTATGATTGTATTGATTTTGAACATCTATTTTTCATTATCAGTTGTTTAGTTTCGGTACTGGTTTTAGTGTCAATAATCTTTTTTCAGTGTACGTTATGAATTCAGAAACATTATTTGAGCTATGTGCTCGATCAGTATGTGAACAAGTACTAATTAATAATAGTAATATAGAAGAACTTCATTTACCTGTTTCCATTCAAAAACATTTGAAAGCAAATTTTAAAAACTATTTGATGAAAGTGAAGTGTAATACTGAAGGATTTGATTATTTAAATATTGATTTTGAAAACATTACTTATTCAGATTTTTTTATGCTAATGAATCACCCGTTTGAAGTGCCTGCATTCGCATATGAGTACAACGATGTATTTACTCGACGCTTAACTTACAATGGTGTTGATTTGTGTAGGCACTGTTTTAGCTTATTTGTTGTGAATGATTCTGATTTCGATAGAAATAAACTAGAAATATCTACTCTTAGGGAAGTTGTAGATGGTGACATGTTACTATACACTATTTGGGATCCCGATTATTGGTGCGGTAAATGTGTAGTATCCCCTTTATTTTCAATACAGGAATTTGCCGAGTTCTTACGCTATCGTCCAACAGACACGATTACTAATTTTATTGGAAATAGTTACGATTTCTATTGTGATCGTGACTTGTGTATAAATTATTTAAAGACAAAAATTAGACAATAATTTTATTCTATCTCTCCAAATTACAGTAAAAAATGAGTAACGATTCTGAGACACCGGACTTTGAACAAAACGCACAAGATATTTCCCTTGTGGAATTCCCTCTATCCAGGCCTTCTTCAGCCGTATCTCCTTCTACGTCTTCTTCATCTGTTGAGACCTTTGCGAATCAAAACCTTCCTTCAGCATCACCTTCTACACCTTTTGAGACCGCTGCGAATCAAAACCTTCCTTCAGCATCACCTTCTTCACCGTTTGAGACCGTTACGAATCAAAACCTTCCTTCAGCATCACGTTCTTCATGTGTTGAGACCACTGAGAGTTCTTCATGCGCATCTAGATCCGCTCAAAACGAATATATGTGTCGTTTGATGCATTACCTACAGTGCTACGGACATGCAAACTATGTAAGCATCTAAAACATTTTTTCTCTACCTTAAAGTTTAATTTATAATATTAGTAACAACCGTATTTACTTTTTTCAGCTCAGAAATGATTATGCACCTCTGGCTCATCACCGTGGTAACGCTCAACCTTGTCAACATATTCATGGGATGCCGAACCGAGCTACAACGCTAGAGGTTTTGGAAAATGCATCGGCCTCTCTCAGCACGATTGTACAAGATTTAAAGGTAGCAGCGTCGTTTTCATACTACAAAACATGTGGCACGTTTGCGCTCCATGTTTTTAGAATGATGAGACAAGATTTGATAGACCTGACGGAAGACGGAATCTTCTGCTGACAACTATATGGCCGTCCGCCTTCCACCACCACCGGTGTAAGTATTTTCTTAATAAATACTATTTTTGTTGTTTAAGAGTATATAAATACTAATGTTGTGTGTTTTTTTACAGCAACCAGAGTTGAATAATCCTCAACAGACACAGAGACCTTGCACTGTCTGCTTGATTAACGCAGTGAATATGGCTTTACTTCCCTGTGGACACGTGTTCTGCTCGCAATGCGTTATCCAATTTAACAACAGATGCCCAATATGTAGAAGATGGATAGTGGACTACATCAGATTATATTTTTAAAACATATATTTCAATTGTAATAAAATATAAGAATAAACATATATATATTTGAATTGTAATAAAATATAAGAATAAACATATATATCTTAACAGTTTTTTATTTTAATACCCTGATTAAGACAAACTATCAAATATATAGGATATCATAGTCCAGATGGTACAACGACTATTATGGCTTTGTGTTCTGTTGTTATTTTTTCAATTATAGTAAGTAAAACGACTATAAATACATAGTCAGAACACTACGAACATTCATTACGCATACAGAGCTCAAAGAATAAACAATGGAATCTATCAAACCTAAAGTAATTCGTTATTGCTGCGATCTCAAATGTTTTGTTTTGCCAAGAACTGCTGTCGACGGTATTGCGTGTAGAGTGTGTAATTATTTTAGCACTTGTCATTGCAAATGTAAGACCTCACAAAAACTATTCTGGAAAATCACGTTATACAGAACTCATTTCGAAGGATATACCTGCTGCGAAGACATATGCCATCGGTTTACCAAGGCTCAATTGTTTAATTGTCCGAAATGTTCACCTTGTTATTGTTCTACAAATAAACTGTGTACTTGTGTGTTGGAAAAATGTAAAAATAGAAACTCGTGGTCAGAGAAAACCAAGTGGTAAAGTGTAAAAGATTTGTATTTTCTGTTTGAATAAATAGAATGTGTTGAAACAAAAGACGTGATTGTTGATTATAATACTCTACCTAAGCTAACCATCCAAATTATTACTTTATACCAAACATTTTTAAATCGTATAACTATATTTTTCCTGAGTATGAGATATCTGCGACTTTCAACATATTTGACTTGCGTTCCCTGCATAGTTCAGATGGCCAGTGTACATAGTCCAGATGGTGCAACGTGCATTACATCATCTTGGTAGGTTGCCATGTTGCATTTCGTTTCCTGTTAGACGGCTATATAAAGCAAGCGCGATTTCTACTCCGCAGTTCAGACTCGTCCTTCTCTCTGGAACTTTACGCTATGGATATAATCGAGGACTTTGTTGGAGACGAGCTGCCTCGTCTATTTGCCGTAAGTAGATTTTAAGATTTTTACTAGTATATAGAAATCAGTGCGTGTGTATGGTTTTATCGAAAAAATTTCTTCTTAAAGGAACTCAAATACGGAGTCGATGAGGAGGAGGAGGTGGACTCCGACAACCTCTTCTATTATGATTATTCCTCGGGGGAGGACGAAGATGATGAAGTCTTGGAATGGGTACTCCAAGAGTACATGGAGAGAAGAGGAATTTTTGATTTTTGAAATGTTATATTAAAATTTTGTTTTTTAAATGAATTGTTTTTATTTTGACTAAATCCTATAAATAATTTTTTGAGGTCAAGGTTAGGTGGGAATACGTTTACTGTGAAACACAGACAATGTAGAGTTATGACAAATTAAGTGTATAAGTTAATTATTCGAGGGCAATGTAGAGTTATGACAAATTAAGTGTATAAATTAATTATTCGAGATATCGCATTCTGGTATAAGTTTTTCGTTGTATTTTTGACATCTATCACTAGGTTAAGAGAGAATAATTTAATTTAATTTAATTTAGAAAATAAAAAAATAAAGATGGCGGAAACAAAATGGCGGAGAAAAGATGGCGGAAACAAAATGGCGGAAAAAGATGGCGGGCGGAAACAGTGGCCGGCGTCGGCGCCTCAAGGTCACCCTCAACGCCCATGTTACTCTCCTCAAGGTCAACACCTCACAAACGTTAACTATCCTCAAGGTCAACATCTCACACACGTTACACTGCTCAAAGGTCAAGGTCAAGGTCAAGGTTGATCTCAATCGGGGCCGACTCTACTTGTGTTGTCTCAGTTACAGATCCAGAATATGAAATTCATAACTGTTCATGTAAGCCTAAACAAACTTTAATTTGGTTTAGGCCCACATTATTTGAAAATGTAAAATACTCTATGAAAGCCTAGGCTCACTTCAAACATTTGTGTTGCCACACAAGTACATTTTACTTGCTACAGAATAAAAGCCTAAGAAATAATAAGTGAAATATTCAAATTTTAAATTAATCGCTGATTATTTCGTTTCAGCATACATTATTTTAAATTAATTTATTCGAATGCAATTCCTTTCTGACAATATGATCAAAACGCCATACTATTCCTAAACGCCATACTTCTGTTTAAAACCTCCTACTATATTTCTATGAGAGTTATAGAGTTTTAAATCTTTTATACTTTTTTATGGTGAATTTAACCTAAAATTGTATTGAACTATTGTGCTAGTAAACCTAATCAGCTTGTATAAGTAATCCTGTTATTGTAACCAGTTGGTTTCTATAGTGACAGAGATTGTCGAAGTGTTAGTTTTACTTTCTCACTATCTATACTTCATACTTCATATTATAAAGAGGTAAAGTTTGTTTGTTTGTTTGTGTGTTTGTTTGTTTGTTTGTTTCTATGTAGGGGGTAATCTCTGGCACTATTAAATCGATTGAAAAAACAGTTTTACTAATAAAAAGCTACACTATCCCTGAGTAACATAGGCTATAATTCATTTCGATAAAAACCTTTTTTTATTCCAATATTTATAAATTTAGTCCGAAAAAATTCTTAGGTTGGGCCCAGAATGATAAATCAACACATGTATTTACATTTATTACCATAGCAACCAATTTATAACAAATAATATAGCTGTTAGCTCCAATATTTCCATTAACAGCTGATTTCAAAATTTGAAGCAATTATTGATGTATTTCTAGCTTTTAGGTTAGGGTTTTTAAGAGTAGACCTGAGCCTTGCTGGTTCTTTTAACCATTATTATAACTGCTGTTGTAAAATATAAGAAATAATTTAATTTGAACATTTGACATTATTCACCATCTTAGTTTTGAGGTTATTATTAATCCTACACCTTTATTATAAATAAAAGAAATGTTTTTAGAAGGTTCCATTGGGGGTTGGCGTGCGGAGCACGCAGGGGTCTCCCCTAGTATTATAGTATAGAGAAAGTACAGTGATCGCAAAAAAAATCGATGTTGAAATTTTTATGGAAATATCCGTTTTGGGACCCCCTGAGTCAAAAAAAGTGGTTTTTACAAAATGCCAGTCTGTATGTATGTATACAAAGCTAGAGAGAAAACTGTTCGATCGATTTCAAACAAATTTGCACCAGACATGAAATTTAGGCATGTATAGATGCACGAAAAAAGTTTTGAAATTTTTTGAAAAACAACCCACTTTTTGGTCAAAAAAACCCCAAAAGATCAGTTATTATTTTTGTAATAAAAAAACGGCTCTATCGATTTTGATAAAATTTGGCTTATTTGTAGCCTTTAATGTACCCTATCATATGGAAAAAAACCCGCATCTTTCTAAAAATTCTCGTTAATAATAATAATAATAACTGATTTTTTGAAGTTTTTAGGCAGAAAAGGGGGTTGTTTTCAAAACTTTCAAAACATTTTTTCGTGCATCTATACAGGCCTAAATTTTATGTCTGGTGCAAATTTGTTTGAAATCGATCGAATAGTTTTCTCTCTAGCTAATAATAATAATAATAATATTTATTAGTTAATCTCCTACTTTAATATCACCTCTCCTAGCCCTCTTACAAAATTATGAAGTCACAGTAAATCTGTTTAATAATTTAAATATGTTTGTGAGAAAGTATGTGCCACTTCCTGGTACCGTTTATTTAAGTTATAATTTAGTATTTGCTTATTATTATTTGTAATATTACTATCCGAATTCCGAAATAAGTTTGTATAGTTAAAGAGGTGTAAACACACAACTGAGGGTTTATCTTTGGTTTATTTTAGTAACTTAGCACTCAGCTTTTTAATATTGATTAAAAACTTTACGTATTCCTATTAAAATAAAAGGTACCAGAAACTGGCACATACTTTCTCACAAACATATTTAAATTACTAAACAGATGAACAATTTAATTGTAGGGTGGGGTAGGAGAGGTTATTTTTTATTTAAGTAGGAGATTAACTAATAAATATAATTATTATTATCTAGAGAGAAAACCATTCGATCGATTTCGAGAAAATTTGCACCAAACACGTCAATTAGGCCTGTATAGATGCACGAAAAAGGTTTTGAAAATTATTTAGCATGCGGAACAAATAATAAAGTATTCCAATGCGAAGAAACGTTTTTTCCGAAAATTACCGGTTTTCGAGAGCGTATATCTCATTAACGGTTACAGATAGCAAAAATACTATAGGTATAACAAATATAGATAATTTTGTCAGCTTTAATTTGTATACGTATTTATTTTTCGTAGGACCAACCCCTACTGAGATATATGCAAATAATCAAAGAATGGTACCTTTAACTCCCCCTTCTCTTCCCCTCTTCAGTCACCCCTAGCGTCAAGGACTTTTAGTATGTTATACTACTAGGTATCCCAAACAATGTACCACAGTTGGTCTTTCCGCTTATTGACTTTCCTTCTAGACCCCCCTTTTGGGTATTCGTTGACTAGGCTATTAAGAGAACAATTAAAAAGAAAACTGATTCATTACATATGTGATGAGGACATCACAACAATTACTTAATAACTTAATTTATGTAAAATTTGGGACAAGGATATCTCATTTATGAAAGACAACCCACAATGAGTCAGACAATAGCTTCTTTTGGAGATGTGTTGGTTCATCAATGAATGTGGACAGTCAAAACAATATATGGCCAAAGCGTTTATTAATTAGCCTTATCCACTTATGTACTCGTTGTTGACATAATTTCATCACGGTGGCGTGTTTCTAGTTTCACCATAACTATAATAGAGTTTGCTTATCATGTACAATTTACTTTATAAGATAACGGTAGCGATGAGAAAATATATACAAACTATAAGCACAATACGTAATCAAATTTGATTTATTTGTCTAAAATACCTGACATTATGTATTTGTACTTAAATTGACGTAAACAATATCTAATATCACACATTATTTCGAGTAGTTGAATAGGATCTTAAAACAAATCACGACTATAATAGTGATCATAATGCTCCACCATCCACTCTTGGCTATGTTTAAACTACAATAATATTGCTTAACTATAACTTACAGTTAATCGAGTTCAAAATTTTTGAACTTTGGGCAAGCGAATATTCTGAATTTTAATGTAATGGGTTAGCTATTCAGGTAAAGAAGAAGGGTGATTTTTAGCAAATCCTTTTGTCTTCTTTTGAGTTTTTTTTTAAACAATCTTTTGTCTTTACCTTTTTTTCACTTTCCAAAGTTTGAGTATTTGTGTTGACTGTCATGATTTTGACTACAAAATGTTTGTACTGTTTGGAAGAAGTTTGACTTAGATTTTTGCCGTAGGCCTATATTAGTTACGTTATACATCTATAATTGTTCCAGCCTATATAAAGTTTATAATTATTAGAAAATAAGTAAATTAAACACAAGTATATTTATATGTTTTAAAGATATTTCTCAATTTTTAAGTGACAGCATTATTGGTAAAAAATATATATTTGTAACAAATATTAAATTAATAAGTTAACCAGATAAAATAAAACCTGAACACAAAATCCCAAAATAAATTTATTGTGAGATTTTGTTTCAGGTTTTATTTTATCTAGTTACTTCTCATTAGTTATTTAATAAGTTAACTAGTTTGAATACTTTCTTATTGTTGTATTTATAGTATTGGATAGTCGACTACACTTTTAATCTTAGTATTTTAACCTAACTCTGTGATTTCATACCAAATTCTCACAACTAAAAAATCATAACTAAAGACAGTAAGTTCAATTTCCTTTTTAAATTTCCTTGAAATAGCAGCACCTAATGTCGACGTGATTAGAAACAATTATGAGACAAAAAGTAAAGTCACGACAAAGGATATAATCTGAACAAAGTGTAGGCCTACATAATTACAAGATACAAACTGACAGCAACCAACCTTCTTAGTTTATAGGATTTACAGAAGACATTCGATAGAAGACGTTATTGCTATAATACAGTAATCCAATCAGTCAAGAAAATTAAAACGTCAATTGCGATTTCTATCTTATTTCAGGAAATTGTTTATATAATTAGCCAATCTTAATGAGCTTTAGTCTAAGAACTGTCTGTCAAAGCATAAACAAATAGATTAAATACTTAAACAATTACAGCAGCAACTTCGTGTCAAACTTATATTGATTAATTTCAATAGTTACGTTTCCTTGACAACCTATTAAACCTGTATTGTAATTATATTAAAGTACGTGCTCCAGAAACTAGGAACTAGATCACTTGTTAACGAGCAAAACGTCTTTTCGGTACAACATTAACGTGGACATTATCTTGCACTTCACAAGATTCAAATGTCACATTTTTGTAATCGTTTAATTACTCCACAAATTTTAAGCTGATATAATTCATTGATACCATGATTATTTATAAAATAAAGTGCAATATCTGATTTAATGTGTTATTTAAAATAATATGTATGGTCTAGCCTGAAAATGCAGTTTAGATCTGTAAAGAAATTTATTTTTCCCTAACTTTCTTTATGATAGTTTAATTTAAGTTAGACTTCATAAACCTCACGCCAGTAACTAGAATCGAATTTCAGCAACTGAGTTGTTTCAACCCTTGCAATCTGATCGATACACAGACCACTGCAACTCTCTCTCATAAATATTACGAAATTTACATGATTTGAATTTATTTATAATTTTATTTTAGCTTTATAATGCATACGAGGTTTATCATGTATCCAGTACTGCAACCAAACAAAAAGGATTTAGTAATTTTTATTTTTCCTTTTTAAATATTGTTTAAATACCAAATTTCATTTTAAAAACGATAACAATACAATTATAGATTTGACATAAAATGTAACAAAAAATTTTGTACTAATAATGTTTTGGTAAAACTGCTAGTTTTAGAGATATTATAAATTAAAAGATTTAATGGCCGTCACTTTAAAACGAGTTTGGTTACAATAATAAATCTTAACGAATGAAACAATTTGGTTAATTTTGCATCCGTTTTTGAAAAAGATAATTTTATTTGTAAAAAAACACATACAATAGATGAACTGACAAAGAAACGCTACACACCCCTGGTTCAATTACGTTTAAGGTTTTTTATCCAAGGAACAATATCCTGATGTTTATATGGGAGTTCAGAAACAGCACTTATAATTTTATTGGATTAAAAAGTGATTTATATAGTATATTATTTAGGTTCAGACATAATACTTTTGCTATCACAGCAAATATCTTACAAAAGAATTGTTTTAATAATTGATTTGTTCTGTTATGATAGCTGAATACAAAACAATTTATCCATAAAACTAGGTGACAAAATAGTATTTAACACTATATAGGCGTTTCCCTTGTCTAAGAACTAGAAAATGTTTTGGGTGCGATTTAACAAATTAGCACATGAAAAACTACTTAAATTAATTCTTGTTGAAGAATAGCTTTAATGACCTGTTGTCGTATGTATTTAAAAGAAAAATAGTTTGTCATTAAAATCATTGATATAAAAGAGTTTAAAATAATTCATCAGTCCACAGAACCATATTTAACTGGTGTCATCGTGTAATTTTGAAGGTAATAATTCTCTAGTAGTAAGTTTGTTGTGCCCGTTTCGTTCTCAAATTATAAAACTACAATATATATAGTAGATAATGTGTTTCTACTACGTGTTTACTTAATATATTGTGAGAAATGTGAAACTAATGTAATACATTTTTTGAGTTTACAAACGTACTCATCATTCATTCATTCTCTGTGCCTAGGTTTGCCATATTCTTACCTGCTGTAAATTGTATTTGTACTAGCCTACTAAACTAAAAGTGTATGAAGTACAATTTAACCAATGTTCAAAATTCTTTGTAAGAGAAAAATAACTAGTATACAAATTTGTAAATGTGAAAAGTCGAAATACCGTTGAGACCATTGCTGCATTTTGAAGAATATAAACCGCTTTTCCACCACTTTTCGACACGTTGTAAATACATTCAAAATTACAAATAAAAAGTTCTTACATCCCAAGATCTCCAATAAAAAAAAAAAAAAGTGAAACCAATAATGCAATCGTGCAGAGAAATATAATCCTATTACAAATATAGTCCTATTACAAATATAGTCCTATTACAAATATAGTCCTATTACAAATATGTTATGATAAACATTAAACAAATCAAGAGTTAGATTAGTAAAGTAAATCAACAATATTTACGGTGCCATGTTAATGAAATATATCTAATATATATTACGTGTTTTTTTTTTAAGATTAATTAATTGTTACTTTATTATCAATATTTTGATAAAGTTGATGTAATAGTTCTTGTTATTCTAAGTGATTAGTTTTTATAATATACCTACTTTATAATATATAATACTTCACAGAAAGTAAATAGTTGGGTAGACTATTAGAATAAATTGTAATGTTTATTTTGTATTTATTTATTTTTTTAAAGGCAAAAAACCTGGGTGGTTATCATTGCCTTGTAATGTTTACTTATGCATTTTTCTCTCATGTAATTATTTGTTTTATTTATCAAATCGTGTAATAACATGACACAAGAGAACCTGTTTTCAAGTTAGGACAGTATAGTTCGTTTGTATTTATTATTATATTTATACCTTATAATTAATTATAATGTATGTATTTGTTTGAATTAAACGAAAACAAACACAGAAACATTCACAGCAAGTTAAGTCCTAGTGACAAAAATATAAATAATACAGTGCTTATTTAATGTCTGAAGATCTAGTAGGCATCGTACGAGCTCGTAAGTGCCCTTTCACTTAACCGTTAGCATAAAGTAGGACTGAATACTAACTGAAAGCCAGCTGTCTTCTAATCACTGAGCCTTGGGCAACATATTTCAATTTAAGTTCTTCTGTAAAATTCTTGCGTAGTTATTTGGGTTTAAGTTCAAAATGTATTAAATAGCGGATTGTTTTTTATCAATTGCCTTTAACATCGCAAGTTTATTAGGATTTCCTACACGCGTATAACTTGACTATCTCTTTTCGAGTTTCTGTGAATTGACTGATTTTGGCCTTGAAATAAGCGTAAATACACAACTCTAAAGATTGATGGCAACATGAGAAATTTCGTACTATCAAGTCGAAAATTTATATTCGTTGATTTATTGCGACTGGAAAATGTATGTAGGTTACCATACCAAGTAAAACGATTAAGTTAAAAAAAAGTTTAAACCTTCTTAGGCTATTTAAAAATGATTAAAAATGTAGTTTAAATATTGTAAGTCTGCAATTAACGAAAAAGTTTTTATAAAACTATTCCACCATCAATCACTCGTATACAAGGATAAATAAGATCAAAAGTTCGACGAAAAACAAAGATATAATGTGAAAAAAATTATTTTCATCACTCCGTACCGAAAGTAGCTACTTTCGATGTCAGCTGGTAGCAACGAAAACGATCGTTTCCCAAGCTCTAATTTAGAGCAAGGGAAAAACGATCAGCTGATTTTCCCTTGCTCTAAATTTGTTTTCCCTTGCTCTCAATTAGTTTTCCATTTGCCCGCTACGCGCTCTGACGTCGCTTTGCCGTTTATGTAGGCTTATTATAGTAAATTTGTTATTATAAAAAAATGTTAATTGAGAAATATAATAGTTTGCATTTTACTGAGGTTTCTTCTTCAGCATTGTGTGTATTTTTGCGTCGTGATGAAAAGTACCGTTCATAACTTGTACCGAAAGTGATTTTCCGGCACTTGCTCCAATTATTCCCGTACTCGGCTTCGCCTCGTACGTGAAACACACTTTCACATGCTCGGCTTCGCCTCACACGTGAAATTCGATATTCCTGTGTTCGGCTCCGCCTCACACATGAAACTTGGGCGCGCACCGGAAAGTGCCACTTTCGGTACTAGTAATGAAATATACTATTACAAAAAGAAAACTACAGGTTGTGACAAATCACACAACAGCTTACTGTAAGAGTTTCCACAAAACTGGTTATTTGTAGAATGGTGACGGGCTTGAATCAGACAATAGTGCAATATAAACATTCTTTCCGATAGATCCCCCAGACTGACCTTGATTGACGATCTAGCCAGCACTAAAGATCAGCGCTTAATACCACATGAACCACGCGATTTGATACAAACATCACTGATAGAAAATCATGATTGAGTAGGGCAGGGATCATATTTATTTCTAAAAGAACGATTATTTTTCGTGATCACATAACGAATTCAATCGTAAATTTATTTTTTAAATTAAATTAACTCGACTAGTTTACGACTAGGTAACGATCGATTAGTTTGAAATAAAATTCAGATTACTAAAATACCTTTTCGGGGAGGGACAGGTCCCATTCATCCCCCCATCGGTGCACCACTGTATTGTACTGTTGTTATTTTTAAATTATTCTTTCTCACTCGTCAAGCTCAAAATGTATCAATATGTTGGTAATGTTTAAATAGCGAATGTTTGTAATTATTTTTCAATATGTTTTACTATGTAAAAGTACCCAAGATTAAAGATTTTTTAAATATATTCAAATATACTTAATTATATTTAAAAAGTGGAGAAGTGTTATTTAAGTTACACGTCAAGGTTCCCGTACAGTCAGCCGCCATGAAAGTGTTTTATTAGACAGCCTAAGCCGAAGGCTTCCAAACAAAGTATTAGCTTGGATAAAAACGGCGTTTTAAAAATATATTTTTAATATAAAATATAGGAATATATGGGATATAAATTCCACATAAAAATAACAAATAAAGCGCCAACATTTTCGGAATTTTTTTGAAAATTACATACTAAAGAATTCTTCAAAAAAATGTGTAAATATTCTTAATGAATCCCTTTTAAATTAACACCTCATAGTAATGTAAAACAATATTTATTTTTAGGATACCAAATGTTAATCCTTCAAATAAGTAGTAAAATATATGCCGTTTATGGTATAACACCATATTAAATTTCAGTATGATAGGATTATCCGTTGCTGAGAAAATTTACTGTGAAAGACTGTCAGAGTCATCCTATAAAACAAAGATTTCGTAGATTTATTGATATGACTTCATTTATTCAATTGTTTTCATTATTAACAATGTAATTCCTAACTAATTGCCTGATTTCTTTTTTCCCGTCAAAGAGGAACAATTTACACTATGACCCACGATTGCACGGAGCAACAGTAGCTGATGAAGATATAACTTCACGGCCGTCAACGTGTATAGCTTTACAAAAGAATATAATCTTTGCATTGTTGTGATAACGTCTTCTACGACAACTATTGTGCGGACAGACAACTTAATCATTACAACTTGAATGGTCGTGACTTTCGTTCCTTTCTTAGCAAAACAATTTATTAGTGCAACTGCTAGTGGATAGTAAGCAGGGCGTTTACCGACCAAGCAGATATTCCAATTACTGAACTTTCGAGCAAGTGCAATAAACATTAACAAAACAGGTCAATACCCTTACGGCATTATTGTTTGTTGTTAGTTTTACTTTCTCGCGCTGCACATAGTTCGGATAAATCGTTGCAAATTCCAGATTCATAATTTATAAATAATTCTGTGGTGTTTAAAAATATTACCAACAATGCAATGTTTAACCGTCCATCCATTGAAACAATGAGCAAGGAATTCAGTGTATGCAATACCAGTGGGTGAAACACTTCCAAGCAGTCCTTTGCAGTTTTATGAATTTTTTGAATTTTGAAAATACACTGCTGTGTTGTACAGCACAAATTCTTGAATATATAACTAAGATTTGTCGTATAAGATTTGTTGTCAATTTACTATAAACAGGATGGAAACTCTGTTTTGAATTAAATTTCTAGAAAACATCGAAACTATTTCGTTTTTCTAAAAATTGTTCAACAAGGTTTTTTGCTAAATGTACTGTTACATACATAAGACTACAATTAAAAATAAAGGAGTAAGTTTGCAAGGAAAATAACTGCTAATCAACGATATTCGAATATTCTAGACGAGCGTCTTACTAGTGTGATTGACTCTGCTCATTGAATGAAATGCATTTACTTGAATGGTACTGAACACTCGTATTAACTAAATTCAATAAAAACTTTGTACAAAATAGTTTATGACGTAACCATACGAGCTGCAACACACATGAAGTTTTGGAATAATACTGACAGTATATATACATATATTTGTGTTATGCAAAATACTATCCCAAAAAAAGCTTTTTAACAAAAGCAAAAAACAACGCGTCAACCTATGTGTATGAAATTTCTCGTTCCTAGGCAGTATTCAATTAATATTTATTGTTTTATGGGTTGTTACTACACTTTCACCTCTTAGCAGAACGTGACAAAATGTAAAACTGGTTTACTTTTTATATGTATCGTGTAAGAAATAAATGTACAAAATTTTAGCTTTCTAGCTTTATAACAAACAATACTTATTGTTTTAGGGGTTGTTTCAACAATTAAAGGCAAAATATTTTAAAATATTTTCTTAGTACGGTAGTGTGCCATAGCTTGACGCATGGATCGCTGCCGCGTTCCGTGATACGACGCGACGCATGCTTACAGATCCTTGCGCAAATGCTGGCACTTAGACTATGGGGCTACTAACCATACTAAAAACATTAGTATTCCCGGCGAGGGTAATAAACCAGTTCCATGTGTCAATGTTATGCGATTATCTCTAGAAAAATGAACATAAATAATGTAATTAAATTTAAAATTACTTGTGTAACCCTTTCAAAGGTGAGGTGACACCACCAGTTCATCGAAAGAATGAATCACATTAAAACAACGGAAAATGTGTTTTGTCTCCACTTACGCCCTTTAACCACACCCCATACCCATCACGCCCGGGCAAGTAAAGGTCAAGTGCTAGCATTCGTGCCGATATCTGTACTAAGGTTAAAAGGAAATCTACTCGGGAGAAGAAATTCTTGGTCGCAAAGAAAACAAGATCGTCGTATCGAGTAAAATGAGTGACACAGCCCTTCAATATCATTATTAACAACATTCTGAATAGATTTTGCATTCAACATCACACAATTAGGCTTCATATATCCTATTAAAAGAGTTTTCAATTCATTTATAGCCGCGGCTGTTAAAATAAGAGAAAAAGAAAATCGAGCTCGCCCATTTCAAAAATAATATAGTGCGGTTCCGTGATTTTACTAATATGTTATCTATGTTTTCTTACACATCCGGTGATAAGGTAGAATGAAATCAAAATAAACATAATTTAATAAGCCTTTAAATTTAAAAAAAAAGTTCTAGTAAACCAATCTGGAAGCTTTCCAATCTTTTCCACACATTAAAAAAAAACTTCGGAACTGGTCAGCTAAACAGAGTTTTTAGTTTCAAATTTTGGTAAATTATAGGGAAGGCCTTAACAGAAGGAATCCTCTATGGATAACTATATTTTCAATCTTCTTTTGTGAAGGAAGTGCGCAAATCTATCAAAGAGTAGAGAACAGTAATGGAAGAACGAAAATTTGACTTTGATTTGAGGAAGTGATATCTGTAAAAAGAGAACTCATAGCTATCCGCCTAACTTTGAGAACAAAACTGTTTTATTACAAATTATCAAAAAACATACACAAAAAAGAAGAAGAAACAAGATTAAAGAGATAAAGTTATGTAGAAGTAGTTTTAATTTATTTTCCTTA
Source organism: Philaenus spumarius (assembly GCA_018207615.1). Lineage (NCBI taxonomy): Eukaryota > Metazoa > Arthropoda > Insecta > Hemiptera > Aphrophoridae > Philaenus > Philaenus spumarius. Next base: position 59,323 of record JAGFPH010003523.1, read on the forward strand.
ACGAGATTGTAAGGAACCACCAGTAAATATGCTTGGTAAATTGGTTCAAAAAATATTAAAGGTGTAAAGGTGGTTATAGTAAAGGTGTAGGATTAAAAAAATCTTAGCCTATACACATCATTTTAAACGAGTAAAAAAAAACTGTTTCTGAATCGTCTGGAGCAAATAAAATAAACTTTTAAGAATTTTTTGTTATTGCAGTCGTAGTTAACATAATTCTTAATTATGTGTTTTTAAATATTTTCTCAGAAATCAATGTTAAGAATTCTCACGGTTCAAGAATATATTTAAAAACGGTTCGCACTTCTATGGAAAAGTTTTTGTGACTAGTAAGGTTATGTTCAATGAATGAAGCAATTATTTATTAATTTGATCCTTAACTGCATCGTAGCGTGGCGGCTACGTCACTCTCAGGGTCATTTCGAGTACTTCCTAAAATCACGAAGCATGTCTCAGCTACTCAGTTCTAGTGTACAATGGATACCGACAAGAAGGGTATGCAAAGGTAGGCGTGGACAATAACTTATTTATCGTAGATTTTAATAATAGGATACTATAAATTATATATTTCTACTTTTTAAAGGTAAAATGTAATTAATTATATTAAATAAATTAATGCAAAAAGCGTTTGTCAAAATATACTTTGATATCCTTATATATAATTCTGTAAGTGAAATTTTAGATTCAAAATTGTGGGAATTTGGTAAATCGGAATATTATGGGAGAGGTATTAAATTAAAGGTATCGATTCAAGGAACGAGGGAAAAATATAAGTTTTTTCTAAAATTAAAAACTAAGGGGTTTTTGGGGTCCCCGAAAAACGAAAAATCCCCATAAGAAATACATGAGAATTTAAAAACATCTGCTTTGTTTACATTAAAACATTTGGTATTAAATAAATTAAAAACATAAAACAGCTGTTCTGTAGTTAAAATTAAAACATTTGATCTATACTAATATTATAAATAGGTAAAGTTTGCTTTTTTGAGGGGGTAATCTCTGACACTACAAAACCGATTGAAAAAATAGTTTTACTAATAAAAAGCTACACTATCCCTGAGTAACTGAGTAACATAGGCTATAATTAATTTCGATAAAAACCTTTTTTTATTTCAATATGTGTAAATTAATCGGAAAAATTTGCCTAGAATGATAAACCAACACATGTATTTACATTTATTACCATAGCAACCAATTGAATAAAATAACAGATACCGTAATATAACTGTTGCTCCAATATTTCCATTAACAGCTGATTTCAAAATTTGAAGCAATTATTTTTGTATTTCTAGCTTTTAGGTTAGGGTTTAAAATTGTAGACCTGAGCCTTGCTGGTTCTTTTAAAACTGATGTTATAAAATATACGAAACAATTTGATTTGAACATTTAACATTATTTACCATCTTAGTTTTGAGGTTATTATTAATCCTACACCTTTATTATAAATAAAACATTTATGTTTTTGGAAGGTTCCATTGGGGGTTGGCGTGCGGAGCACGCAGGGGTCTCCCCTAGTACATTTATATTTCCCTTTCTTATTTTATGATATCCATACATTTTAAATATGTAAGAAAAACGTTAGCATATGGATAATTTGTTTAACAGTTTGGGGAAAAAGATAACTTAGTCCATCTCTGTTATCAATATCCCTACCTCTGATTGACTGACTTATTAGTCACTAAGAAAATCTATTAATGTTTTTGTGTTTTAAGTCAAAGAACACATTGTGCCGTTCCCGAAACTGTAGATAACGAGGGGAAATGAAAACTTATAATTTTATAAATATTTATTTATTCTATTATTATTTTATATAGAGTAATTGCGACAAATTTCTGATTATCAGGGAAAATCCCTATTTTTAAACTCTGAATAATTATGTCTTTAAATGGACCAACTATTAAATTACAGACTTTTTTAGAATTGAAGTTGGTATTTCGTCCCATCCAACGGTTTTTTAATTTGTTTAATGAATTGTTATTTATATGATTTCCACCTCACTTACAGGTTTAAAAGTTAAAATTGAATTTGCAACTCTATCCCTACTACAATCACTTTATATTTGCTAATTAAAAATTCTTTTTTTTTTTTAGTTTCAACTCTAGGTGTATTTGTTTAAGTGGTAAGTGTAAGTAGTGCCTGTTGATCTGAGAAGCCAAGATACAAACTTATTTTGACATTCACAGTATAGTTTAGGCTATAGTTGCAATGTTGTCAATGCATGTCTTTGTTTTAATACTTATTCTAGTTGGCTCATTCAAATTTATACTAATTTCCATTTTTGCATAATCTCATTTAACTTGGAAGATATCGCATTTAACGTATTCCTTAAAATATCAGCATTTGTAATTGTGATTTACCTTTACGTTCTTTTTTAAGACTGTCTTAATTGTTCCAATTTATCCAAGAATATATTATTACTAACAATAGGCCCAAATATAAAATTATAAAAATGAAGGCAACGATCCGGAACACATAATCTGTTGGGAAAGGAACAGTAACGTTAAGCCTAAACACGACTTGCTTTGTATTCTCAACATAAACGTTATAGAGGGACAGGAAGTCACATACTGGTGTGGGGCAGAATTTTAATGACAACTAACATGAAGCAAAATGTATTCGAAAGTGTGCCAATAAGCTCATAAAATATCAAATACATATCTACTGAAGTTCGGCCTTCCACCAAATAAACACATAAAAATCGTTAATAAATAATCATACTGCATAGTATATTCCAGCTGGAACTTAAATGTGTTCAGCGAATAATTAAACAAAACTTTTGAAACCGACATCTTGAAAACTTTATTCAGTAATTATAACTGATTAAAACACATTAGAAACAATTAGATAATATCTTGTTTAGTGCTCTACTTTCCGACAAAGTATTAATGAAACCGAGTCATTTAATATACAAAAATCCCTGTCAGCTCGGCCTACAATCGCAGATAGAGTTCGAAGATTCTATTTACTACCATTTACTTCAAAGTTCCCATAAATTATCAATTAAAAAAATGTATTCGCTCCTTGTGCTAAAAGTGTTAGTTATGAAACAAAAAGTTTCAGGCAAAATAAATTGGTAATATCTAGAAGTTGTTTATCAATGTTGAACGGACTCGATGTTATGTCTGTTAAGAGAGTAATGACATTTTTGTTCTACTGTCTTTTATTGGTTAGGGCTCGAACTTATCAAAACTAGTTTCATTCAACATTTTTAGGTACTATTAGAAGACGTTTCAATATATTTTTTACTGAGGATACTAAGGAAATTATGATTTTAGTTCAAACCCTATTTTACCTTTTGCGCTGAGGGTTGCAGTTATTAAAAACAAGTTCGAACAAAAGGTTTAAGCAAATTGACAACCATTTTAAACGGACTCGATATTGTATCTACTTAATCAGTAATTCATTTTTTTAATTTGCGACTTTTTTTGTCTATCCTAGCAATAAGTGCTACTCTTATCAAAAACAATTTTTATTCAAAAGTTTTAGAAGATTTACGATAACTTTGAACGGATTTAATACTGTGCCTATTAAGGGAGTTATGCACCCCTCAAGCTAATGGTAGGCGTTATAAAAAAATATTTGGTACTACTCTTAGGTAGGATAACTTTAAACGGATGTAATAATTTCATATTAAGGAAGGTATATTGATTTAAATTTTTTCCTCAATAAAAATCCCTTCCAAGTTCTACAAATTGGTCCTATGTCACCGAAGAATAGATGGATTTTCCATCTATACATTTTATGTATCAGTTTGGAAGTAAGTATATTCAAACGTTCTTCGAAATTAACCTAAATCTGAAATATCTCTTTCATAAGGATCAAAAAGAAAAATTAACGCAATTTTTATTTATTAGAATTATAATGTCCTGGCAAGTTGGAAAAAAAACTTCCATACACAACCGAAGCACACAAACAAAGAAAATTATTCAGGCTTTGGTCCGCACATGTTAGTAGTATTACTTTCACGTTAAAAAAGTACTCTAGTTTGATTTCTGAATATTATTTTATGCGACTGTGTTTACATGCTGATCCTGATTGTTTTATACTGAACTAATTATTCTCTCCTATTTTTAACACTTAGACCTAATAACTAAACATTTTTTCCCCTTTAAATTGTTGTTACTATGGGAAATGTTTGTATAATTAATGTTAGAATTTTATTCTTTTTTTATTTAAATATAGTGAAAATATTTTAGTTTATGTATTGCAAACATAAATAGTACTCTTTTAGATTGTTTGCTTCTGGTCTCTAGAAACTCATTGTAATTGAAATTACTGAACTGCTTTATTGTAATTAGGTTATTTAACTTGTAATTCATACTCTGCAGTTCGTGTCCACTCGCAACTATTTGATTCTTTATTTTCATTCTCATTAACCATTCGTCTTGTTAATGAAAACTAGAATTCAATAATAATTATACAACCACTCACGTTTTCGTTTTGTGAAAATTGATGTTTAATACAAAACAGCTGTCCAATAAAACAATGAAAGACAACTTTCATTAGCACTGTCGGTCGGGTGACATCAAATACAATGAATATATACCTGCGGTTTGAGTTAGCTTACTCATTTGAGTAATGGCAGGTAATTTGTAAAAACCCAGACAATTTAGTGACAATTTCAATGTCATTGAAATTAATTATTATATATCATCTTTCTAAAAAAAAATACTATTGAAATTGCTTTATCAAGGATTATACAAATTTCTGTGAGTGTTTATGATTGTATGTTATTATTATTTTCATTAATCCAACTAGTAAAGGTATCAACTATCATAGTACAATAAACACAAAACACTTAGGCCTAGATTAAGTTTGCATTTTTATACAAATTAATTAATTCTATTTGTCCGAAGATTGAACATGAGTTTAGTGTTGCTATTAGGCTTCTTGAAAATATATATTCTTTACCTAATAAAGTAGTCTTACAGAAAAAAGACACCTTATGGTATGTTTTCTAAGATATTTATGTAATTTCTTGCTTAATTTTATTCCTTCGCTTTGTTTAATTCAGGCTACTTTCTGTGGACACTATAATATTACAGTATTTTCTTACTTATAAATTATTATTCCTCCCTCAAACAATAAATCATTGTTGCTGATTGTATTTGTTTTTAAGTGAAAACTTCTTATGGCCCGTTCGGCACTTAGCGTGGGTATTGGAATGAAATCTCGCGCACCGTACAGTACCACAATCGAATCACGATATAAAATACATGCATGCTACCAATGAAATGGACATTGTGCTTCCTCATTTTGTAAGTTGTATTAAAATAGTTTATTTGGTATTATATCTGCAATGGACATTGTGCTTCCTCCTTTTGTAAGTTGTTTTAAAATAGTTTACTTAATAATACCTTTGAAGTGGACATTGTACTTCCTCATTTTGTAAGTTGTGTAAAATAGTTTACTAAGTAAAATAGTTTACTTAGTAATACCTTAAAATGTGCATTGTGCTCCCTCATTTTGTAAGTTGTTTAAAAAAAGTTTACTTGGTAATAACTATGAAATGGACCTTGTGCTTCCTCATTTCGTAAGTTGTTTTAAAATAGTTTACTTGGTAATACCTCTAAAATGGACATTGTACTTACTCATTTTGTAAGTTGTTTTAAAATAATTTACTTGATAATACGTCTGAAATATACATTGTGCTTCCTCTTTCGAAAGTTTTGTTAAAATAGTTTAATTGGTAATACCTCTGAAATGGACCTTGTGCTTCCTCATTTTGTAAGTTGTTTTAAAAGAGTTTACTTGGTAATGCCTCTGCCATAGACATTGTACTTCCTCCTTTTTGTAAGTTGTGTTAAAATAGTTTAAGTAGTAATATTTCTGAAATGGACATTGTGCTTCTTCATTTTGTAAGTTGTGTTAAAATAGTTTACTTGGTAGTGTTAAAATAATAAAATTTCAGATTAAAACAATATGACCAACGATTTATATTCATTTTCGTTTTCACTCTGTCAGCAGTCCCTCGACTGCTTTCTTTGTTTTTTTTTTATGTTTAGATACTTTTCCAGCAATACCGTTTTCTGACATTGTACTATTTATAAACTGAATGCTTTGTAATATAATTATTTAGTGTGTCCCAAGTCGAAGTATTCTACAAAACTGTGTGGGATCTTAGAATTATCCCCTATTAATTTGTGATCATTTTACTTCAATTACATTAATCGATACATTCACTTACATGAATATTAAAAATACAAATTTAAAAAGTAATATTACTGTACTTTTACGAAAAACAAATATTATGCATCAATAACACTCAAATATTGTCCTTGTAAAATAAAAAAATGTATGAACTATACAGATTCTCTAAACACTAAAGTATATTTTTAAATAAGTCAACTTGCGAATGTCGCGTATTAAGTCAAGCGAGGAAATACGCATGCAACTCTGCAGCGCGCGTTTCCCGTAACAGGTTAACAATATCTAGTAGGCCTGTCACTGAACCAACATTTAATTATTTAACCTGGGCTATGGATTTTCCAAACTGCTTGCATCAGTTAATCGACATAACCAGAGAGAAACTGAAACCGCTAGACACAATCTGCGACATTTTGGAACTAGTCAAAAACTATTTGTTTTTATTTTGTCAAATAAAACATAGTGGATATATGAATATACTCATGGTCATCAAAAGACAATTCTGTACCGATACGTTTTTCGTGTTAAAATATATTGTCATATTTTACTTTAATGGGTGGAAGTGAGAAACAATCCTAAAGAAGTTATTCGCAACAGCTGTTTGAAATTAAGGGTGTTGTAAAACATAATAACGGATCGTAACATGCTGATATAAAAAGTAACCTCAAAAACGGAAAAATCGAATTCAGTTTGATTTATGACTAACATTTAAATTATATTTAATATATATGTAGCTTTATTATTCAGTACTTAGTGGAACATAAAAAAATTCTAATGTCAATATAAAAATTTGAATACTGGTTAACATTGATATAAATTCAATTCAAGAAAAACAAGTACATGCCTGAGGGTACCTTACTAATTATTCACGATTGTTTCATATTACATTTGTTATATAATTTATAACAATTATTCCAATCGGCCCCGATTGTAAACATTCGCATTAGCTTTTGTTATTTTTGTGTTGCATTTTATTGTAAACTTTCAGTTATTTTAAAACATATTCGTTTACTCTTGTATTTTACAAAGGGAAAAGACCTTCACAATGATTTTAAGGAGAGCAGAATTCGTATTGAAGCCCTTCTTATGAGTAATAATTAATTACTTAAAATTTAATAATACCTATCATGAATAAAAACTTACAGACATTATTTGCGGGATGAATGAATTGTAACCCTAGTGACAGAATATGTTAAAATTATTTTTCTAAACATGAAAATTCATGAGTAAGTTTTTAAAAGTAAAAGCTGTTAATGAATACCATTTTAAAAAGGCAAATTTACTATAGCGAACGTAATTAATGACATGGATATATTAATAACAATAATAATTATTATCTTAATTTTTGTATGTGAAGTTGACAAATTGTATCCTTTCTTCCACAAGCGCGATGTGAAAATACTTAGAATACAAGTATTAGACTTGTTTCTGGAATTTGAAGTAGTACGACTTAAAAACGTTTGCGGGATCAATTGAAAATACGGTTTAGGTCTACATTTTAAAATAGCAAAAATCTCCCAAAGTTGTTTTACACGTTAAAAATTGTTTACAAATTAAAATCATGTTCGAGTAATTTGGCCGATGTTTAGAAACTTTAAATTTCCTTTCTTTTATGTTAGGTGAAATAAAAATGTGTACAAAAATAACGGTCGTTTTTATAAAACAATAAGATGTAATTCGTTATGGTTACAGTTATTACGCATAAGTCAATGACTGCAAAACGTGCATGCTATTTGCAAATAAGGAATGCGTTAAACATGGCCACCGTCCCTAGTCAGCCTACTTTCGCAGTGTTTCTTATATAAAAACAAACAAGTTCCTACAGTAAGTAGTATTTCTGGTTTCTCTCAAGAGAAATGTGTCAGCTTGGATCAACTTGATGAATTCTGTTTTCTATTTTGGAATGCACGGTGTTGCGAAATGAATTTGGTTCTTGTGCACATCTTGTAGGTACTAAATCATTTTTTATAACAATGGATAAACACGGACATGGTTTTTGTTTTTAAATCTTTTATATCGCTGATTCCATTTTGTAGATTTCTAAGACCTTAGTTGTTAACATGTGTAGGAAAATTTCTGCATAGTTTTCGTTTCATGATCTTCAGTCCCTGAAAGAAGTTAATTATATATATACTATATGTCCCGTTATGTTGCATACATCACTTCCAGACTAACACATACATGAGATGTATAATCCCGCTCGAATTCTGGAATAGCACATTAAATCAAGTGGTTTAAAGGTAAAAAGGAAAGTGGTAAAGGTTTCTCTTTTGTACAAAAACCTGAAAAATCGCTATAACTTCCTTAATATTAAAAATACTTTACTGAAATGAGTTATTGCAACTTTAAAGAGAAGATACAAAAACACCAACTTAAAGTAGGGGTTGAAGAATAAAACAAATCTTAGTAGGTACACAGTATCAAATTCTTTTGAAGTTATTGTAAAACTTCTAAATATTATCTAATACTTTTGTATTTAAAATTTAATACGTCCTACCCTGACTGCAAAATTAGGTTGCAGAAACAAATTACTTCCTTAGTATACATAATATTGAGCCTGTTAAAATTGTTTGCAATTCTTCTAAATGTCACCAAAATCCTCCTTCTGCAACTTTTTTCACAACTTTTTGCAACCCTTATAACAAGTTGTGGACAAAAAGAGTTAAAAGTCAAAAATGCATAATTCCCAAGTACAAATAGTGTAAAATTCGTTCATAGTTAATGTAAACATTATAAATATTATCTAAAACTTATAGACCAGTCAATGAATGTTTAAAAGGGGGGGGGGGGGTATAGAGGGAAATGGAAGTAACACAATTTTTGACTTTGGGACATTGTTAGGAGGTAAACATACTAAAAGTACTCACTCCTAGCATGTGAGTGGGGTACAGGGGAGCACGTAGAAGGTCCTTTTTTCGGTTTTTCACTTATATCTCGAAAACTATACGTTTTAGCGATAAGACAATTCTGTACAAAATTAAATCTCACAAAATTTTCTACAAGATTGAATCTATTAACATTTTTTTCACTAACTCCCACAGTTTCGGATACACCCGCGCTAAAAGTTCGCTTAATTTTGAAAAAGAAATTTTTCCTGGCGTTTTTTGTCTTATTTTTTTGGTAGCTAACTTTTCAGCCTTTCGGCCTACGAAAAGGTTATGAGGAAGGAAGTTGTAGAGCGTTACATTTCCTTCCAGAATACATGATATTTTCTCTAACCGTTCAAAAAAAAACTAATAAACCTAAGCTATTAAGACCTAAAAATCTATATTTTCCGAAATCTAAAACGAAAATTGCGGCCATTTAAAATCTTTAAACTGGAATAACTGTTAAATGGCTAATGGTATCAACATTTTACGTGAATAACTTTTTTTATATATTTTTATTAAAATTCTTACAAGACCTCATTTTTGATCGAGATACGTAAGCTACTTTTTGAGGTGCGCGGGTGTTGGTGGCAGCTTGCAGTTTTGTCGAGGTAGCGGCTAATATCCTCCACAACAATGGAACAATAACCTAACTATTACCATGGTTATAACAGCAGATCTAAATCAAAATGTGTTTTCCTCTTACAAAATAATAATAATATCAAATATCTTTATTGATTTTTGTTTTCAAGCTTACTATGAATTCGTTGCATTACACCAATGAAAATACAAGAGGATTTTATTTAAACCGTGGTTTTAATTCAAAACAAAATGCAATCTGAATAATGTTACATAAAGAATAAATAAATGTGAGAATGAAACCCTTCCAATGACAGTTTAAAGAAATTGCTCAAAATGTCCACCTGCTAAACGGTTATAATCTGATAAACGATTTGTCATTGACTGCAAATATTCGTCCTTAAATATTAATTGCACATTCACTCCGCAATGGCATTGGGGTTGAATGATTCCAGAGTCAACAACAATTTGTACATATATTTTTTATTAAAACATAACCTGTTTTTATTAAACTGTTTTACATTTCATTTAATAATATATTAATAAATATTATACAGTAATAATAATTGTTTTCAATTCCTGGTTCTTCACGGGAACTTGGTTTTGGGTGGGTTCTGGTTCATATTCTTCTTCATCAGTTAAGAAAGTAGATAAATCTTTGAGGATGACGGGTAGAGGATCGATATTGAGTTCTTTATCATCAATGTCCAATAGGGGACCCCCGTTAAGACAGTTCTATTGGCAGTTTTGCAGTTCCCTCTCTACAATATTCAATCTTGTAGAAAATTTTGTGAGCTTTAATTTAGTATGGAATGGTCTTATCGTTAAGACGCGTAGTTTTCGAGATATAAGTGAAAACCCGAAAAAAGGGACCTTCTATGTGCTCCCCTGCCACCCGCTCACCTGCTAGTAGTGGGGACTTATAGTATGTTTACCTCCTAACTAGTCCATAAAATGTCCCAAAGTCAAAAATGTTTTCCCTTCCATTTCCCTCTATAACTTTTCGTTAACTGGTCTATTAGTATGAAACGATTTTTGATACGACCAACCCTTACTACAAGAGGTGATCAAAATGACATCTCATAACAAACAATCAGTTACTCACTTTAGTAACACACATTATAGAGCCCGTTCAAATTTGTTCTTAAAAATTATAATTAATTTAAAAATCCTTCGTTAAATTTGTTTTGTATAACAGCAATCCTCAGCTCTATAGGGAAAATACGTGGTTGTTTAATGTTTAGCCTGTGAGAGTAAATGCTTCGAAATCTACCTCCGGAAATAAGGCCGGCCGAAAGGGATTTTTAAACTATATTTTGTATAGGCGGTTTTGAATGAATTAAATTAATTGAACATTATAGTTTACCTCTGAAATAAGTTACTGAAATTATAAAATTTAGTTTTCGCGAAGTTTCTCTACTCATGGACGAGTAGTGTATATGGAGATTAATTTCGTACATACATAATGTATTATTTTATAATTTTAGAGAAATGGAAAACAATTGATTTGATAATACGTTTGCTTTGCTGTATTTGGTTGGTTCTGAAATTAATATAATTATTTTAAATTAATAGCCTATTATCCCTTACAATATTAAAATTATATTACTTCTTACAATACGTGGATCGCCTATTTACGGAATTACCCATTATTATTTTCCATTGTCGGATTGCAAATTGGTATGACGCAATAAATAATAAAAATAAAACTGTAGTTAACCTTGATCGATCTGCCATCATAATTAATTAGTTCCTCTCGATATACCAAGTTTAAAATGTTATTACAAGGATCGACGGTGGCTTATTGGTTAGGCGGTGACGTCATAATATGTTACGGTGAGTTAGTTCGAATCCAGCTGGCTACGGTATTCTCTGCGACTCCAACAGGTTTAAAGACAATAAGAAGAACAAAACTAACTGTAGATAAATAAAAATTGCCAAATCTAGAGTTGACAGATTTAAACTCGGTTATTGTATCTTAATTTAATAATGTATTTAACAAAATGAAACATTTAATTTCGGTTGAAGTCAATTGCAATCTGACCCTAATAATATTATATTATTACTCAATATAATTCACTAATATTGCATTAAGTTTAGGCCTAGATTTTCCAAAGTTTGGTCAATTATAGTATTGTGAAGACAAAAGGCAAAGACGCACGTATTAATACTTACGATATTAATAACAAGGCATTAATAAATATAAATATAAGAAATAAAATCGCAGAAAGAACTTTGAAATTCCACATTGTTAACCATGTTCGCCTTACATACGCTATTTTTAGTTCGAAAATAGAGAGAGTTAGTTCAAGAAATTCAAAGATGCTTCGTGCCTACTACAATCATTTACATTTTTCTACACACAATTCCATGTTCAACTTGCTTTAAATGATTTTGTAAAATCAACAGAAATCCAAAGTCAATCAACTGTTGATTTAGAATTAATTTGAGTAAAATTCCAGCAATCTGTATATGTCTAGATTTTCATTGCTGAGAATATAGTATTACTATTATAATGTAGTGGTAGAATACAAAGTGAGCAAAGGGACCGACTGAGAAAAGGTAAAGGGTGGAGAGGTAGCAATGTAGCATGGTATTAAGTAGGGAATTAAGAATATCCCACAAAAACATAACTGAAAAATAAGACTGTTCTCAAACATCTCAGCCGATAAAAGTAGTGATATTGAAAATATAGTCATTTGACCAACAGAATAAGTCTACGGCAAGGCGTTACATTGTAAGCCGGAACTGATTCAACTATATAAATAATTTTTAACTGTTTATTCTTCAAAAATTTTCTTGTTTTCAACTTGACAAATTTTTTTTTTATAAATAAGTTAGAAAGGCAGAAAAAATTCTACTATGTAACATTAAAAGCAATTTACAAATTACATCCAAATGCCAAATGATTTAATTAATCCTTTCTTTTACAAGTTTATAATGTCCAACCTTGTTGTGAAATAATAATACAAACCTTATTTTATATTTACATGAACTATAATGTAACTTCAGACTATTATAACCTGAAATACAAATAAATTATTATGCTCCTGATATAAAATAAAATAAAACGCCGGTAAAGCAATTAAACTCTGTACCGGATTTTTTGTTAGTAAAATCTGTGTGGGGTGATGTTTTATCATACATTTATTAATGATCGGAAACAAATTAAATAAACGGTATCAGTTAACTGACACAAACTTTCTCCCAACTTACTGTAGTCAAAATAATATTGTTTTTAATCATTTTATTTACTACTTTTTAGAACAAAACAAAAAAATAATTTCTACCTGCGTCAATCGTATAAAAGAAATTATTGTCCCAGGCGGGATTCGATCGCGCGACCTTTGAATTACTGGCCGTGCTCGCTACCGTGGTGCTACCCCGTGCGGCCGCTGCCGCGATGCTAGATTGACAACACAAACTTGTTTATTTTTAAACATTTCCCCATAATTATAAAACGCCGAAGTTTTGATAAAAGCGGGTGGTGTCATTTTGTTTGGCATCTTAAGGGTCGGCTCTAGCTGTCGGCCATGTTGGCTGACACTCCATAAGACCAATGTTAAATTAAAATTTAAATTTTTCCTTTATTTTTGATCGGAAAATTATAAACGATATGTCATTTTAAAGCTATGGTCAATATGCATGCAAATGGCTTTTTAAAAATTAAGAAAAATATTTTGTTTAATACTTATTAACAATTTAAAAAACATTGATTTTTAATATTTTTTTATGTTGTCACTATTAATTATAGCGAAAAACTACCAAGCCATTCGCCTGAAGAATTTCGTCCCCAAGATTTTGGTATTTTTTTTTAAAACGCTATTTGAACAATTGCGGGTTTTAAATGGATTTAGGCTGAGCAATGTCCGTGTAACCTACCGCCGCTATAGGGTGATTTTAAATATGTTTTACGTTGTAACTATTAATTATAGAGAAAAATTACCAAGCCATTCGGATGAAGAATTTTGTCCCCAAAAGTTTGGTATTTTTTAAAAAACGCCATTTGAATAATTTCGGATTTTAAATGGATTTAGGATAAGCAATGTCCGCGTAACCTACCACCGCTATAGGGAGTCGCAGGTTGCTTTCTGTTTTACTAGAGCCGACCCTTAGCACTATAAATACTGAAAATTTGATCAAAATCGTTAGAGCCGTTTTTGAGAAATTTGCATTTTTTTTCGTTTTTTCTGTGTTTTTAGGGGTAAATTACCCTTAAAAATTAAAAATTCCAGAAAATGAAAAAACGCCTGGAGATATTAGGGTTTAGTACCTACATACCAAATTTCATGAAAATCGGACCAATAGTGTCCTCTCTGGTCGTGTATACATACAGACAGACTGACAGACAGACACCACTCTAAAAACACTTTTTTGGGTTCAGGGAGCACCAAAACAAAAAATTCCGCTAAAAATATTTTTGGGTCAGGGAGCACCAACACAGATAATTGCACTAAACAATTTTTTGGGGTTCTGGGAGCACCAAAACAGATAATTCAAATTCGAACATTTTTACGAAAACAATACTTTCTCCATATACTACGTATAGGGTGGAGAAAGTAAAAGGGAAAACACATAAACATAAAAAGGAAAAACACTACTTTTCATTTCAGGAAGTAGTCCAATAAGATGCTCTAAGCTTATTACATAGAATTACTTTCCTGCCAAAATATTTGTTAAGCGCACTATGTTTTTGAAGTGAAAACTTCTTTAGAAGCGTTGGATGATTTTATATGGGTAAAATCTTAGAAAACCGACATGCTAAAGTTAACAGCTGTAGTGAATAACAGCTTATGACTTGTTGCCAGTTGTATTGAAAATATATATTACTATAATTATATAATACGGGCATCAGCCTGTGTACACATATCTGCAATATATACACAATATACTCATACCCGACTGTATGATATGCGTGTTGGACGCTTTTTGGATGGGTAAAATCTTATGAGTTCGCATCACTAACATGCTGTAATAGCACTATAATTGTAGCTATAAGTATGGCCTGTTGCGCTAAGTCCTCATGGAAGGTTGTAGATTGTATGGTATCGAATCTATGTAAAGTGTTTTTGGCAATCTTTACTATATTTTTGGAACGAAGTTCCTTTACTCGGGTTGTGGTAGGAGTTAACAAATATAAAATGTACGCGTAACGAAAAAGCGTTATCAAATTGGTTGCTATGGTAATGAATGTAAATACATTCAAGAAACATGTGTTTAAAAGTGAGTTAATTTATCTGACTATTGCAATTTTTTAATGTAGATTCAAGAAATGGAAAGTATGTGTGTAATACAAATTTAGAAAAGTAAGTTAATATAATTTTATATTTTCATGCAAGTATTACTGCTTTCATACGTTTAATGTTATTAATAAAGGTGTAGAATTAATTATAACCTCAAAGCAAGTTATGTTTTGTGCACATTTATGGCACAGTACGTTTCGAATGATATAATTTTAATCTTTCAATTGCTATTTATTATTAGTTTTTTTGTTTTTTATACAAGTAAGTTATTTACTGTTTCCATACGTTTAATATTATAATAATAAAGATGTAGGATTAATAAATTATAACATCAAAGCTAAGATGGTAAACACAGTTAAATGTAAATGCATTCAATAAACATAAAATGTCGGTTCATCAGTCTAGGTCTAACCTAAAATTATTGTGTGTATGTTGCCGTTAAGGCAGGTAAAATAAATTAAACATACATACAATAATTTTAGGTTAGGCCTAGACTGATAGACCAACATTGTATGAAATGCATTTACAATTCCACATTAAATTACATTTGTATTTGAAGAAAATGCGTGATGAACTTCATTCCTGACGGGGGTCCCAAGACCGCACCAATTATTATTTATTATTGTAAGATTGTAACATTAGTACTGTAAAGTTAAACTGACTACGTGGAAAGTTTATGTGTATATATTTACTGTGCGTTGTTTAAATTGTGTTTTAGTTTGCAAAAATTTGCAAAACACCTTAAATGTTGCAATTCAAACCTAAATAATATGTAAATTTATTTTTATTTCAAAGTATATACTATCAAAATTATTAGTATATAGTATATACTATCGAAATTTCAGGATGAAAATATGTATACTGAAATGGCTAATTTTGCTAACTTTGTTGCTAAGGTAATGAATGTAAATGCATTAAAGAAACGTGTGCAGGATCAGTATAGGCCTTAAACCTAAAACTATGTTACCAACCAAACCAAAACCATTATAACCACCGATTTATATTCATAACAGTTTTCACTTCTGACGGTAACCGTAGGACTGCTATATTGTTTTTTACATAGCTTTGAAATTGTAATCTAAACAATTTAAATTAATTATTATAAATTTTATTCAGTGCTGCTAAGCAGTCACTTATAGAATTATAATTAGTATTTCATGTCAACTAACGTTTACCATTTTGGTTGAATAGGTTACAGAATAGTATGTTAAGTACAGCAGTTCAAACATTTCATAAAATAATCAAGTTAATAAATACAGTAAAAGCAAATTTGTGACTTGTTACAAATGTTTTTATTGTGACAACATTATATAATAGTAATAAATATATTATTTACATTTATTTTATTTGTAATTTAAGTTATCAAAGTGTCCATTACAAAAATAACTGGTTTCCAAAGCAATATTTGGCTGGTAATTATTCAAGTTCATAGAAGTTAATGTAGGCCTAGTACATGTAGATTCCTTATTTTTATATTCAAAGCATAAAAATAAATATCGAGTGTAATACAAGATATCTTGTAATAATTGCTCTAAATAATAAAACTTATCAGTCTTAGTAATTAAAATAACTGTTTTAGGTCTGACTGCGACTCATCAACAATGGCTACAGTGAAGAGGAAATTTAGAAAAAATTCGGAAGACAATGCACCCAAAGATCCTGTAGAGTATATGTAAGTACTATATTATATGTTATTGTTATACCAACATATTGACTGCTCAGCTCTAGTATTGTTAACATAAAGTTCTACTTTTAAATTAGACATCTATCGTAGGCCTAATCCTTAAGGTTTAGGTTTTCTATTCAGCTTATATAATCTGTTTATATGTGTGCGTTTGTTTAATTTGTTCACTTAATATCGAGGGTAGATTTGTACTCTCGAAACGACGTTTAATACTTATTTTATGATGGCAAATTGTAAAAGTAAAAACATCTTACTAAATCTATAATATAAAATTAAATAAATCTTAAGAAAATTATATGTTATGTAAATAAATACATAATACTATGAATAGTAAAATCATCTTAACAACAATACAATAAGAGAGTAAACAAATACGGAAGACAAGTGACAGTAAATAAATCTTAACGAAACTTATATAAGTAAACAAATACGAAAGACTAGGTAGGCCTATAGTAAAAACATAATAATAAACGTATAAAATGTTAAATAAATAAAAGAAAACTATAGATAATAGAAACATCTTAACAAAATATACTGTGATAAGTAAATAAATACGAAAGAGTAGTGACAGTAAATAAATCTCAACAACACTTAATATTATAAGTAAACAAATACGAAAGAATAGTGACAGTGAATATATTTTAACAACATGTTATATGATAAGTAAACAAATGCTGAAGACTAGAAAGGGTAAATAAATATTAAGAACACTTCATGTTATTAAGTTATAAGTAAACCAATAAGGAACTCTAGTGACAGTAAATAAATAATAATAAAACTAAATACGATAAGTTGACAAATCCGAAACTCTAGTGACAGTAAACAAATCATAATAAAACTAAACATGATAACTAAACAAATAAGGAACTCTAATGACAGTAAATAAATCATGGGAATTGGGGGTAATATGACCATAGTTAACCAAAACCTTAAAAATAATAGTGAAATATAGGCCTATGTTTTTTATTTTCGAAAAAAATAACATGAGTTTGTTAGTTAATTATTTATATTGCTTTAAAATTTGAAAATAATAATTATATAATTGAATTTTTTATAAATAAAAACTTTTATTATTACTTTCTGCCCATATTACCCCAATACCCCTACATGTGGGTAATATGAGCAGTCAGGTGGGGGAAAATGGGCAGTGGGTTTTAACAGCAAATAAAATAAGAAAACGTTCAAAATAAGGCTTATAATTCTTTTAAAATGTTTATAATAGGAACTTTAATACAAAATTAATAATTTATTTGTGTAGATTGTATTCACAAAAGTATTAATCTTAAAATATTTAAGTTATTGAATTTATAAAAAAAAATCAAGTTTCAAGAGTAAAATTTTTAAAAAATACATTAATATAAAACATTGAATTAAGCTTACTACAAACTGTCAATCTTCACTGCAAGTATCACATATGAATGTGAGTCCTTCAATATCTGAACAGTCTTCGTGATACCAGGTCAGGTGCTGCAATTCTCATATCGAACCCACTTTTCCCCTTGTTGGTCATCACTGAATTTTCCTTCACAAACTGGGCACGAACAGTCTTCATACGTCAATGGTTTCGCAGTCATTTTTGGCAGTTTACTTTTCGTGGTACCTTTTACAAATTTAGTAGCCTCCTTCTTTGTAACACTTTCATCAATTTTCAATTTTTTAAATTTTGTTTGGGAAATCGATTCTGGAGAAGTAAGTTCTCGAACGGAACCTCTTTTTTTACTTCGGTTGGAGGACGAACGTCGAATAAAGGTGAACGTTTTTTCAGTGTGCTTCTAGGAGTTGATGGTTCAGAGTTAGGATTATTAGATTTATCTGGAGTAGTTTGAGTAGTTGTTTTAGATGCTCTTGTTGATGTAGATGGTGTGATGTAGGGTAAAGATGTAGTGTGTGTAGTTAGTCCCTGATGTTTGCGTTTTACGTAAGGGACAGAAGGTATATTTTTCATTACGTTTTGGTAATATATTTCGGTGGTATTGATTTCTTTTGAGAACAGGTATGTTCTGAGAGTTTGACGAGGAACATTGTATAAAAGAGCTGCCTTCTGTTGAGAAAAATCTCCGTTTTTCACTGCTGCAACAGCTCTGTCCATGTCCTCTTGCTCCCATTGTTGTCGAACACCTTATTCTGGCATTTTCGCGGCATCTGGCAATTACACAAAATAATTAATCAACAGAAAATAATTATTACTCAATTTATACATACCTACGTAAATAGATAAAGGAAATATTATTTGGCACGTAATTGGACTGTAGGCTAAGGAATGTATGCCCACTACAAATATACCAAGCGAAATAAATGGTATAAAATATGTTATTAAAAATTAACCTAGACTGCAGCCCAATTACGTAAAATAATTGGCTAATTAGGCTACTGAACTATAAGTAAAATACCTACGATTGACAAAATGGTTTTGAACGAGAGCAAAGCACTGGTCTTTAACAGTGTAACATTTGTTTTAAATGGTATACAAATTAGCAAAGAATAGTATACATAATACATTTTTTTTAATAAAATTATATATTTCATTAAATTTGCACAGTTTATAAAAAAACAACAAAAAGCCATTCAAATATTACAATGCTCATATTTCCCATATATATTTTGACTGCTCATATTACCCCAGTTAGAGGAGCTCATATTCCCCCAAACGAAAAGAAATCTGGCAACGCCAGAAGCACGTTGTTTAAACACAAAAAAATGGCATGCAATGAAAGGTTATAGACGTAGGAGTTACAGAGTATAATTCAAATGTTTAAAAAAATATAGTATATTGAATAACTATATCTTAAAGAAAAGCCTAAACAACTAACACACTTTATTTTAACAGCAATAACTTGACAGCTTACCTTTATATTAGTATGAGAGGGTCGAACAACGTGTCAGATGTCTGAGTCTTATGAATTCCACTGCAGAATGAGGTCACTTGACAGCACCAACCATCAAACGCGGGAAAAAATATTTTCTCGGACTTTTAAATGGAGGGGGAACAAGAGTGATCATATTCCCCACAGTGCTCATATTACCCCTACTTACCCTAATAAAACTAAATA
>JAGFPH010003523.1:88378-98800 GCA_018207615.1 Philaenus spumarius
TGTTGTGATAACTAAACAAATACGGAACTCTAGTGACAGTAAATAAGTCATAACAAAACTAAATATGACAGTAAATAAATTTTAACAACACTTCATTTACGGTACTCCTTAAACTGGCAATTGGCTTCGCCAACAGGGTTACCTAATTTCCTTAAGTTTTTGAAGCTGCCCTTTTTCTAGCTGACGCAGGTAAATACAGTGATTAAATCCACTTGCCTTATTAAATTAACTTTATCACATAACTTTGTGTTTATTTTCCAGCAAATAAACACTATTCGTAGAATTAATCAATTCTTGCCTTTGGAGATTGTCTGCAATTATTTTAAAAATAGGTATTCATAAAATTAAACTATTTTTATGTCCTCTAAAATCAACCAATAACAACATCCTACCAATATTTTTAAATCTCCAACCAATAAAAACATACCTACTTACTTGGCTAACACTGCCAATTCTTTTGTACACGCATAACATAATATCCAAAATGCATAGGCTAATAGTTTTAAAATTTTAATTTCTTCGAATTGACAAAAGTAATACTGCTCTGAGTAGTATGTTTCTACAACTTTATGATTGCCTAATTCTTACCAAATGATGGCCACGCTTTAAATATATCTAAATAGCTTCATGAATATTTAAAACTGACTAGACTTTCACTGCTTAAATCTTATTCTGTGGAGTTCTACTTCTTTAAAGGTCAATCTGGAGTTTAGTAAAGGTAATCATGATTGCTACAATAATGTATGTTTTAAAAATGAAATCCCGGAGTACGTCCAAAGCGCAACCAGTGGTATACCTATCATACACTCCCACGAAGCACATGTGAAAGTTATAGCACGACGTATCATTACCGGCTTGTCACGCCATCTACTTTGCACATTTGAAAGCAACACATTTTTGAAAGTATTCATTAAAGTGTGAAAAATTATGACAAAAAACAAAACGTGGTCACTCATTGACAAAGTATTTTAAACTTTGACTTGAGATGAACCATGACGGTTTTTCTTCAATATTGAAATCCCTTTCCAAGAAAGATTAGACTAACGAATTTAGTAAAAATCGAACAGGTTGATTGTTTTTCAAATTTGACAAAATGTTTTCTTTTCGCAATGTAGGCTATTTATTTGAACGTGTTATTGCTTATCAAACTAAAAGCTAAGTTTGTTATTTATGGCCTAACGTTTGAGAAAATTATTGAAATTTCAAAATAGTTGCAATAAGGAAAATCTACTGTAAGCCTTAGCTTCTAATTTTATAAAACAAGGCAATAACATAGATATCAAATGGGGGAAAACAGGCAAGACAAATAATTCTGTATGATTGTAGCCTTACTGGATTCTTGCAATAATTATTGTTGTTTACCTTTGGGCGATGCTGTCGGTCAAACTTTATTCAGTTCTCTGTTCCCCACTTTTTCTTTCGCATGTTTTCTTCTTTTCACATGACACCTTTCAACTCTTTTTCAGAAATTATCAAATGTAAAAGTTAATAAATTATAGACAGTTCTAAATACACCGCGAAAGGTCACTGACCTCTTGTGTCACCATTATAACCGTAATGTAAAAAGTCCATGATTGTGTTATGTTTAGTGTTACAGTTTAATTTATTGACAGTGAAATTTTATAGAGTCGATTTTGTAAATTCGTTACGGTACTCAATACCAGAAAGACTAACGAAGCTGCGTGTAGTGTTGATTCGTAACTATACTCGCGGCCATGAAATTAGGCGGGTGAGAGAAATCGCGGTGTTGCCAGATATGGCACTAGTCAAGCGACGGAAGGTCGAGATTCGTCTACCTCCACGCACGAATTGGCAACACTACCCATACCCATACACTGTTGCCAAGCGCCTAAAATTCCAGTGAGATGAGTGAATCCGCTGAATATTAATGAATCAAAAATTTTTCTTTAAATACGTTTTCCTATAACTTTTTATTTCTGTACTGTATGCAAACAGAATCGCTTGTAAATATTGCAAATTACATGTAAATATAGAATACTGTAAATACATTGTAAATATAGGATAATTATGGGAAGTAAAGTTCGCGTTCGTGGTGTCCTCAATCTATACGTGTTTCCCGGGTGGTGCTAAATGAACAACAAAATTATAATGACTTAAAAATACTTTCTTACAAAAATCTAATTATTAATAACTTATTTATTATTTAAATGTACCCTACGTTTCTTATTCCCACATGGTATGCTGTAGTTCGCTTTAGGTATTATTTAAAAAGCATTCTTGGAATTGTATTACAATAAGAAAAATATTAGAGGAATTATGGCTTAAACGAAAACAATCATAAGTTTTTATCATCATATAATATGTAAAGTAAATGCAAATGATCTCTATAAACATTACAATTATTAGTTTTTTACTCTTGATTATAAAATAGCAACTTGCAACATGGCGCAAGGCTACGACCTACGGTTCTCGCCGAGCGCCCGCGTGTGTTTGTTCTTGATTCATACAATTATGTATTTTACAACTAAACTAAGAATCTCATAAAAAAAATTTTATTCATACGATTTTCTATAACTTTGCCGCAGACGAAATCTTGCTGCCCGAAAAAACAAAAAAAAAACCTCTTTTGGTGAAAAATTCAATACACGGCGATTTTGAATTAAATTGCCATTTAGGTTTTTGTTCTTTGGTTAATTATTTGCTGCCGTTTGAAAAATAAAAAAAGTAATACCATTGGAATCAGTAGCATTTTCTGAAGGCAGTGGTATAATTTTATTTCACAACGCTCTATATACAGATTCACAAGCACTACCTTGCGCTTCAAAACCTTTACATGGCGGGTGTTAAATTGTAGAAATAACTGCAGCATGAATTGGCAACACCTACATTTCTCTCACCGGCCTAATTAATTTCATTGCCGCGAGTTTAGATTCGGATGGAGTCGAAATGAAACATGGGAAAAAGAAGAAAAATGTGAGAAAGAACTCAATAATATTTGATCAACAACCTCATAAACTATTATTTATGTTAGTAACTATCTATTCTTTATGTTCATGTGCTATACTGGATTCAGCATTGGTGTGCGTAGCACGAATGCATGGCACCCACAACGGGGGTAAAAGTGCACTTGAAGGTCCGGGCCTGGGCCCTGTGGGGGCTCGGTGCTTGTGCGTGCCTGTTTTTTTTTAATGGGGGATGATAGAAAAAAAAATTAACAAAAATACATTTAATGATCTCTCCAAACATTTATTTTAGAAACATTATGATTTCTTTTCTCGACAATAAGTACTTAGATTTTGAAGAATATTTGTTAACTGTTAAAATTAATATTTAACGGACGATAAAACCAACCAACTATAAAATATATAAAACCATGCAATGGAAATATAAGTATATTCAAAGTATTTCATGAAATGAAGTAGCGGTGCGGTGGATGGAAAACAGAGTATGGCTAGACAGAGATATGAAATTTCGCAGAATAGGTTCTGATAATATGAATGCGAATGTTGGCCCTTTTTAGTTTTCCTTCTTCAAAGAGAAGAAGCAACAAATGAATTTGAATCAACTGTAATTTTTTGTGCTGGACTTTATCATTGCAGATTTGATACACTGTAATGTTTCATTAGAATCACAAGCACAAAGCCATACCGATTGGCAAAATAACAAAAAATAAAACCTATTCTTGGCGGAGGGTGGCCAACTTTTTCCACTTATGAAATAACACATTCTTATTCCGTAATAAGGGTCCCGCTTCAGATATTGGGTGTGAAATTCCATTTGGGAGCCATGTACAAATTATTGTCTATAATTAAAATAATAGGCTATTATAGTTCATTAAACGTGCTTTTAATGTAATTCGAATTTCTACAAACTAATGATTCATTAGAACTACCAGACTGTTTAGCTCTTTCTGTTTCCTTGGTTCTAAAATTACAACCACTGAATTGTCTAAACCACGTTATGAAGACAATAGAAGTATAAATACAAAAACACTGTGGTGACAAATTTACATTGATTAATGAAACCTCGAACCACAAAAACAAGGAACAAAAAACAATAACTGAACAACTTGATGGAAAGTTTTGTTTATTGATTTACTCTTACATACATTTTGATGGCATAGTCACCATCCTCGGAGGACGTTATTAACACTACTCGGCCTATATCATTAAGTTGTTCCAGTATTTGTAAAGGAACACAATAACATTATTTAGCTTTTCAAATATTTTATAAAAATATGCAAGTATTTATTGACTACCATATGAACAACACAAAATTTGTTTTATAAGTCATACTTTCTATGTAAAATTGTTTCTACTCGTATAACGTAAGTAGGCCTACTTGCAAGCAAGTGTTGAGTGATCTTACAAGATGATTTATTCCACAAATGGATTAGAAAACAAGTTCCGCCTAGTCTTAAGCAAGACACCACTTTGAATAGCAGGTGTTTATGTTTTGTCCATTACAAATTTTTCACAAAATACAAACATTGCGTCATGTGAAAGCCATAGGTTGAGACCTCCGACATTTACGCAATGGCTACTTCTGTGGAATGTCGTCCTTGCACAACGTGACAAGTGCCGATTGCTAGTTTCAGTCAAAACTTCACGAGTTGATTTTAGATAACGTTTAACATTTTCTATTAATAACATAAAAAAATTCTGTTTAACATGTGAAGCAATATCAAAATATTTATGGCGGAGTCGACTATATCCACAATACGTTTAAAACGTGATTATGCAATCTAAACTACGGTAAAACAGTTCTCTGTAATTATAGGCCTTCGATTGAAAAAGGTAGGACGTTTATCAAATAATTCAGCCCGCGGGAATTGATCTGTTCCGCAGGCTTAACTTTTTAATTTAATTTATTTAAAATCTTTAACTCAAGCCCGGGTCCACACTAAGCAAATCTTAGGCAAACATGTTTGTCAAACAAGTTTGTTTTCAGAATTAGAACAAACTTTTCAGAAGTTCGGAAAACATTTGTTGGACTAACAAATAAATCATTGCTTTGACAAACATTTTAGTGTTTGCTGAACAACACGAGTTGTTTTACTGTAGTGCCGTGATCAGTTGAGTGAATGAAATCACAAAGATGAATGATTTCGACTAGCTTGCATAACCACGTCGTTCGTGGTTATTCTCGACCTCGTAAATGGTGGCAGAGACATTTGTTACAAAGAATATATGAACATATATAGTGGAGAAAATTTGCCCACATTTTTTATAGCTGGCTGTTTTTTCACAAATTTTACACGAATATCTAACGCTGATTTTGAAACACTTGCTAACATGATAGGGGTAGCTAAAGAAAAGATCCAGCTTTGCCACTGCCACTTCGACCGTCAATGCCACTAACACTCTCACGCGCTACCGTACTGCACCTTGAACTTTTCGTTAAAGAAGTTTGCTCTGACGGTGGAGATATTTCATTTGCTGTTTTCTCACTGTGAATTAATTTTTTGTTGTCTGTGAGATCAGCTGTCTGTGTCATGTTTGAAATAGTTGGCCTTGTTTTTTCTCCTAGAAACTGAAAATATGCAGCCTCGCCAAAACTTTTTTCAGTTGTTCCCGTTCTTGATTTAGGCATTGCTACATTTTTCTCTTCCTGTATTGAACTAGGAGGCTCTTAATTTTCTTTTTCTCTTCGTAGTTCGTTCACATTATGTATTCCCAACTCTGTAGCAATAATAGTAAATGCATCCTTCCTCTTAAACTTATTTGTATACTCCTTGTCACTTGTATCCCATAGCAACTTATGCGATTTGTACAATTGATTCAACATAATTACATATGTTCAAAAAGCCTTACTCATTTAAAAATATAAAAGTGCGCAGATTTTAGCGAATAAAGCTTCGGCTATACTTACACGAGCCGACCCGGTTCGTCAAGGAAATCCGTAGTAGTGCTAAATCTAACCATTCCGCCATGTGTCGGAAGGATGTTCGCGCATTCCACCTCACCATCAGTTATTCTGGATTTCCTGCTAGTACTGTCATAACTACCGTGAATTGCAAAATCATCATGAAAGAACAGTGCTCTTCGTCTTGCTCAAAGACCGAACGTTCTCTATGATCGGGATTTGTGGCTACATCTACTCGACCCGCGCCAAGCGGAGCCGAGTCGACCCTTTCCGGTATGCTCTCAGAGCACGGAAAAAATTCGGCTCCACTCCGTGCGGAACGACTCGGCTCGTGTAAATATAGCACTCCCATTTAAATACACAGAGAGACTACCCCTGGAAAAATTCCGCTCCACTCGGCTAGAGGAAGCATAGCCATAGATAAAACTCTACCAAAACATGGAGTACACAGTCACAACGCATATTTTTTAGCTAATGATACAAACTGACCCCAAACATTTGGAAGTTTTCTGTCTGAGAGCAAACATTCCTTCTAAACAAAGGCAGCTGTCTCCGATCAATCTAGGACCAGATATTATTTTATTCTGTGGCGCGACCAACGTTGCAAAGTAATTATCTTTAGTTTTATTTAAGACGCTCTGTAATTCGATTTGATATCTTGTGTGGAAACCAACAAGAATGCTTATTTATCCTTATCTGATTTGTTGTACACCCCTCTCTCCCTCCCCCCCTCTCTCTCTCTCTCTCTCTCTTCCCCCCTCTCTCTCTCTCCCCCCCTCTCTCTCTCTCTCTCTCCTTCTAGCACATGGCCCATTGTGGGGAGAGTGGTTCATATAGTCAATGGTGGAAACTCTGTTATCTCTGAAGATAGAGAAAAATTTTTTAAAGGATTTTGTTACAACAAAACAAATCAACTATCATAATTTGTGGATCTCTCTAAAATTTTTATTTTTTATTTTAGTGGTTTTATAGCTTTTTGGTTCATTATAGCGATATAACGGTCGCATAATGATTTTTGTGGTGATATTTGAGAGATAACTGTTTTGGGGATATAAGAGAGTGGAATTGTGTGGATAAAAGAGGGTGGAGTTGTGAGGATAATAGAGAGAGAGAGAGAAATTGTGAGAATATATTTAATGTGACTGACTTTCTTACGGAGTATATATCCTAATACTATAATTCATTTCCCGCTGCTAAAATGGAGTAAGCCAACTCAAGAATCGCATTGTTGAAGGTTATATGAGATAGGTAATTATAATGCAAAGATTAAGAAGCCTAATATTAACACATATAACACAAATATTATAAATTGTATACAAATACTTTTTTTCACTAAACGCTGCTAAAAAGGGCCAACCTTCAAAACTTACCGCTTAAAGTACATCGGAGGGCACAACATCAACACTACACACTGAATCATTGATTGTCTTCCAATTTTGCGTGTCCAAAACATGGTTTAGACGTGAGAAAGAAACAGGAAGTTTTATTTGAGGTTTGAGACGGGAAGTAGCACTGGATGATAATATGACAGGCCTGTTTCAAGGAACGAACGCGCGGCAGATAACTTGAAAACGTGTGACCGGGAAGCGCCAAAAATTTCTGGAACGCGCAACACAAATAGCAAAAGTCATCTATCCCAATTATGCCCCACCCCCACCCCTTAAACATCAAATCGCAGACTTTCAGGAAACCAGCCACAACTATGAAAATATAAAATTTATCACTTCAATATATTTTTTGTTTGTCTAAAGTATACCATTGAATAATGTACTGATCATATTTCATTGGAATTAAATTTATGAATTAAATGTAAAATACAAAATTTAGATTTTACCTGTACTTATTTTTTGAAAACTGTCTGTAAATTTTAACGAAGGGGTATAACAGAAAAATGTTACAGATAAAGGTGTAGGCCGTAATCTTAGCTTTAAAACGGTGTACATTGATATGGTGATTAATTGACGGGAAAATTCAGAATGAACCCAATGAAGTGACGTGTCACCGGTCTGGCGACAGCCTCAGCGCTGGATCCACTCTACTTATTATCTTTGTTGGTTGTAGATTAGTTCCTTATGTTTCCGGATTTTAAGTTTTACAGAAGTATGCTTTGTAGTGATAGTTTTGGGGACCATTTCGCTTGAGGAATTAAATATAGATTAAGCCATTGAAAAGTCACAATAAAAGTAAACTTACATTGCATAAACTAACCTGTTTCTCTTAGTAAAAACAACTGTCAAAACATCTACGTACAGGGTGGCTGAAAAGTAACTTACACCCCTCTTAACGTTTTTACTATTGCAAATAGTTTGATCCGGCATATAGCAATGAAATTAAGTGTTTAAAGGTTTTTTCTAACTTTTGGGGCTGCCCACTCCCCTTCCCCGTGAGACAAATTTTGAAATTTTCATAATTGAGAAAAAGTAGCTTGATCACTAAAATACCTTGACAACTAACTTATTATCTTTTAACTAATAAATTAATAATTATCACTTATACAAAATTAATTATTTATCTTTGACATTGATTCCATTATTCATGATTTATAATTTTTATAAATGAAAAATATTACATTTGTGTTAGCACTTTTGTCAGTATAATTTTTCACAGAGCTCAACATTTGAAATTTTAAAGTATAAATATTTGGTACAACCTCAAGCGATATTTAAGTTAGGCTATAACCGATTTACTGCAAGCGTGTACTTTTTTGAAAGGCGGAGAGGATTAAAGGCTCAGGTTTCGCTTGGTTTTGAAATATTATCTTAAATATTATTTTAAGATGAAAACAGTTCTAAAACAATATAGTATATACAGTATATAGAAGAAAAATGTTTTTGTTGCGGTATTTTACCACATATAATATAGTAGAAGTTATGATGACTGTAAAAAGCTATAGTAATCTAGCTTTTTAGTTTTTATTCTACAGACCCTTAAAGTGCGAAAAGGGGGGCTTTTGGTCCCCCAACTCTCAATAAAGTACACGGTTAATCGATTATAACTGAAACACGTTTGAGATATCTTTATAAACTAAACCTATTTGAATACGTAATGAAATTCTCGACAACTTAGGTTAATTTGAATATTATGTAATCAGTCATACATTTTTTATAGACTTCAATTTAACAAAGACAATTTTTAAGATAACGGATATGATGTTCATACCATAATCCTATCTATCATTTTTATTCAATTGTTTTTAAACTTTGGATATATGCCTATATTAATAATATAAATTTAAAAACCTGTAAATAAAATCAAAACATTTGTTAAAAACTTTTGTAGAGCATGTTTAGTATGTGTATGGTTATAATATATACATACTATTGTTTAAGAACATTTTTCATGTTAAAATATCAAAATGTATCGCCTGTAATTATATGGAAGCCATATTTGGAAAACAATTTTATTGGGAAGATATCAAAATATTTATGGGGTTTCCTTGGTAGGAAAATGAAGTCGTTAAATGATGAGATTATTTCTAGTGAAAATACCGCATTTTCTTTATAGAATACTTCAAACTGCGTCTTTTTATGTCAAATCGTTTTTTATCGTAAAAGAAAGACTTGCAGTTATTTTATGGGGCCAATAGAGGCGACCGAGCGATCGACATACCCCTGCGGTTGCGATTCAGCTCATACGAAAAGAAATTATTCGTTTAAAATAAATTAAAATATCTAATAAAATATAGGTATTATAAATATGTATATTAATAGAGAATAAAGCTTTTAAAAAGCAAAGAGATGCCTGAGATGGGGCAAAATGCTCAGGTGCCAAAAAACTCTAAGTTTACTAAATTTCGTACACGGATGCAGCTATTCAGCGCCTTCGTGAGTAGACCAATTTTCAAATAGTTGGTTCAATCCCTAAAACCTATATATAGACCTAAACTCAACACCAGCAGCTTTGTGGTCGAATTATTTTAATTTTAATTATTACTTTACTTTAAATACAATTCTCGAGATGAAGCAATTTTACGTTTAACATGGTTATCCTTTATGAAAATCGGATTTTTCATAACGTCCTCTACTGTTTAGGTTATGGTATGTTATAGGGCCTATCCAACGTGGTGCAGTTATATAAATGTTTTAATCGTCGATGTTGAAATAGTGTCTGAGATAAGTCAATTTAAAATTTAACATGGATTTTTCTATCTTCTTCCACGGGTGCTTTACGGTAATGTACCAATTTGGCGTGGAGTCGGGAGCCATACAAGTCATGGAGTGATAAAATATATAAGCTATCATTTATGACGTCATAATGGATTGGAACTATATAAAGCAGTTTGAAGTTAGTTTTTCGTTTTGTACTATAGTACTATAGTAAATATTTGTGAACAATAAACAAGTTTTCTTGTTTTTTATTAGGTCACATTAGGTCTATGTTCTGTGAAATAAGTATTTAACATAACTTGATCTATACCATAAAGTACCAATTGTGACAATTACATTTTCATTACGTCATTGGTGACGTTAGGTTTACTACTATAAATAATGAACACCAACAAATAAAAACAAGTACTGTACAACAAAAACACATTTTATTATAAGTATTAATTGAGTAATACAAGATTAACATTAATAGAATAATACATTAGTATGT
>JAGFPH010003523.1:98900-114216 GCA_018207615.1 Philaenus spumarius
AGACATTCCCAAATTATAAAAGTTACGGAAGAGATCCCATACTTTTGTAACTCCTTGTATAAACATAAAGGGAAAATTAGATACTATTTATTTAAATGTTTACAATTGGGACAGAAGTGCAAGACATCGAACTGAAAGACTGGATAAAGTTCGGGGTTGAGGATGTAATAATACATTAATTAATACAATTAATTCATTTCAAATTTTCATTTTAGAAATATGGATTTCCAAAACTGGTCTTAATTATTAAAATTAGCACGTTTATCTTATGTCACTACGTTGTTTCAAAAATACAACAAAAATAATACTAAAACTATTTATCAAAATAAAACCCAATAAAGTTATAACATTGTATAACAAAATAAATAAACGGTACCAGGAACTGGCACATACTTTCTCACAAACATATTTAAATTATTAAACAGATTCACGGCGACTTGTAGGGTGGGGTAGGAGAGGTGATTTTGTATTAAAGTTGTTTTCCCATAAAAATCCATAAAATAACGGAAAAACCAACTTTTCTCAAAAACGGCACGAACGATTTTGATTAAAATTTTACAGTTTATAGTACTTTAGGTCCCTAATAAACTATAAAATTTTATCAAAATCGTTAGAGCCGTTTTTGAGAAAAGTTGATTTTTTCGTTTGTTTAAGGGTTTTATGGGAAAATTACCCTTAAAAATAAAAAATTCACAAAAATGAAAAAAACACCTGGAGATACCGTGGATTAGTACCTCTATACCAAATTTCATCAAAATCGGACAACTGGTTTAGGCTCTAGGTCTGATAACATCCACACAGACACACATACAGACACACACACAGACATCACTCCGAAAACCACTTTTTTAGGTTTAGGGGGTCCCAAAACGGATATTTCCACCAAAAACTCAAACTCGAAAATTTTGACGAATACAATACTTTCTCCATATACTATGGTATAGGGGGAGAAAGTAAAAAAACTTGAAACTGAACAACCTGCGTCGCCTAAGTAATATATAGGTCTAAGGACAAACACTGTGTTTGTTTAACACATTTTAATGCAATTTTACGACGATTCTTAAAAGTCTAAAGATCAAACAAAACATAAAGTTATCAATATTTCAAACAAACAAAGACAATAATACTTTCTTAGCTTAAATACTGTAGTATTTATTTTGTATATTTCACTGTTGCCTAAATTCCTATAAAAGATAAAATTGAAATAGTTTAACTAGACATAATGTTAATGTACATTACATAATATTTGCAACAGTTGAATACTATGTGATATTAAATCATGGAACTTTAATTTCATTGGCATCATCGCGCATTGATAAAACATGATGTCAGTTATTGAAACTAAATATTGGTACCGTAGTGAATGTAGGCCGTGGAGACTAGTTCACTTTCTCTGCATCCAACACCTGACACAACTCTTCTGTACCAGAAGATGTCGTCATCGTCATTGTGTTTCAATTGATAGTTTCGTTATTTTGCTATGCATTTTAACATGTTAATATCTTATATTATATTTAATTACCTAATTTATAGGATTATATTATATCTGTTTCTATTTACTATAAAAATCATGTTCAACTTATTCAATGTTAGTAGCTTAGTAGCCTATCTGATGTATCGTGCGTCTCATTTAAAAGAACACGTCATTCCCTACAATTTGTCATAGTGACAGAAAAAGAAAGTATTTTATTTTAAAATGTTTGCTCGATTTGAGAAAATAAAATTAAGAAAATATAGGCTACTTCTTGAGTACTTTCAATTTAGCAAACAATTACCTATTTATATAAACAACTAGGGGAAACCCCTGGGTGCTCCACACACCAACCCCGTTGGAAGCTTCTATACATGTAATCATGGTGTTTTCTTTATTAATAATAACCCCAAAGCTTAGGTGGTAAATAATGTTAAATGTTCAAATCAAAATTATTTCGTATATTTTATAACAGCAGTTATAATAAAAGTTAAAAAAACCAGCAAGGCTCAGGTCTACACTTTAATAAAAACCAAGCCTAAAATAGAAATACAAATAATCGCTTCAAAGTTTGAAATCAGCTGTTACTATTGGAGCAAACAGCTGTTTTATCTGTTATTTTATTCAATTGGTTGATATGGTAATAAATGTAAATAAATGTGTTCATCAGTCTAGGCCTAACCTAAGATTTTTTCAGAATAAATTTACAAATCTTTAAGTATAAAAATGTGTTTTATTCAAATGAGCCTATGTTACTCAGGGATAGTGTAGTTTTTTTTAGTAAAACTATTTTTTCAATCGGTTCAGTAGTTACAGCGATTACCCCCTATTCCTACAACCTACATACAAACAAACAAACAAATTTTACCTCTTTATAATATTAGTATAGATAAGGAAACCTTTACATGAATGTTAAAATAGGCCTACTAAAAAATGGGTTTAAACTGCTGCTATATGATTTTTTTCTTGATTTCTTTATAATTATCAAATTATTTTTTTATTATTTAATCTGTAACTGAGTTTAAGGTTAACTTATTATTTATACTTTGAGAATAGGCTACTAGTTTCAAAGTGAGATAAACACTTTTGTCGTCTGTGCCAATAAATATTAAAACTTACATTTGGTCAAATGTCTATATAAAAAGTAGCCTATTTCAGATAGATTTGAATACAATTCAATGTTAAAAGTAGACCTAACTATCAAGTCAGCAAACACTATTAGTACGAAATCAACTATTTACTTTAAAATTGAACTTAAAAAACGTTTATGTTATTGCAATTTGATATGTTATAGCCTAACCGGTTTCAATACCAAAAACTAACTCAGCTTCTTAAACATTATAAATACGGTATTATAACAACTGTCGTGACTACATGAAAGACTGGGTGCCACGTACTGAATTGTAGCCTACATGTAGGCCTACCCATTTGAAAATAAATTAGTTCCTTCAAAACCCAAAGTCAAAAATATAAGACTTTTGTAGACATTCCGCGACTAGTATTATGATCATTATTATCAGTACAGTACCTCTGCTAATCTAAACAGTTACACAAATTGAAAGTAGAAAGGCTATCTAGGCTATTTACAATATATTTCACCAATATATTTTGAGACTTGAGTCGTTGTTCAACGGTACTAGATAAGTTAGAGCAGGGCCGCTTTTCCGAATAGGCACGCTAGGCACGTGCCTAGGGGCGCAAATGATTTGGGGCGCCAAATTTTGAATACGAAAAAAATAAAGAAGGCGGAAAATGATGCCTTAAGGTAACTGATAACTTATGAAGAAGAATGTTTAGGCCATGAAACTCTTTACGGCTGCCGGTTGCCAGTCCGGGACACGGCGGGTCCATAGGTGGTGGATAATGGTAAGACTCTCTGACTCTCCAACAAAATCAAAAGAATAGTAATGATAAGAGCCAACGGAAAGAAAGAGAGTTAAGGGAAATTCCCTCCCGAACCAAAACTGGCAAATCAAGAGCTCAAAAAGAAATGCTCTGCTGGGTTTTTTGGACGCCCTATTATTTGATTAGTATTCCATACCTTCCAGACCCTCCCCCTCACCCACCCCCCCGTATAAATCAGGTATGAGGGGCGCAATTGTTTGAAGTGCTTAGGGCGCTAGTGAGGTTAAAAACGGCCCTGAGTTATAGAGAATGTTTCGAAAAACGAAACACATTTAAGCACTACTTGCATAAGGCTACGTAGTAGGCCTACTACAATAAACAACAACAATATTATATTAATTGAAGGAAAATAAAAGTTTGATATCTGTTAGCTTCAATACACAATAATAACCTAAACCCTTAAACTATTCCTGAAGAAATCCATATAACTTATCGTATTTATAGCAACGACCACAAGGGCAAGACCGGTCCTGCAACGATCAGGAAGACTTCACTCTTCAAGAATCTATTCTGTGTTTATCTAAAAGTTGTATTGAGTAATATTGACCATGAACTTATGTAGCAATTCTGAACTAGTCAACCTTGAAACCCAAATCCCCAGCACGTGTATGTAGGCCAACTATTTGTGATGGTAGAGCGTTGACCTGTAGGTGCATCTTGTTGCACTCACGCTCCGAACTAAATTATCGTTCTCCCAGCCATCTACTAAAATATTATTAGTGTATTATTTTATTGCAGAAATTCTAATTCAAGAGATTCCAGTTTAAACTAAATTTCAACTATTTTATAAATTATAGTGTAGGCCTAGTAAGAGTTAAGTGTAGTCTAGTAAGAGTTAAGTGAAAACGTTTATTTCTTTTAATCTTTTCGTTTTTATCCTTTTGTGTACTATTTGATTTTAGGTTAGTGTGCAAAAAAAACAAAACAAAATATGTACCAGTCCTTACACAACATTTTTTAATTGTTATACACATAAGTTGAGGTTTCTGGCAGGACAATGTTCCCTCCATCAACTAGTCGGAAATTAAAACTGACTGATTAAAACTGGAATAATAATAGGTTTTTTAACTGGCGTTTGAATTTATTCAAATTTTTATTATTTAAATTTGATTTATTGATATGCTGTTAAGTATAACAATAATACTATTTTCCGTCAATAATAGTATAAATATTAATTGTTAATCCATTTTTGTAAATCACACCACACAATATTTAATGAGTTTGTGACCATAATTTCGCCAGGTATTTTTACAAGTTGGAATGTTGTGGAATGTTCACTTCGAAAGCCAAATTGCTCGGGACGAATCGCGTTTTTGAGATGCTGGGTAAGCAGGGAATAAACTAGTCTCTCAAAGACCTTTGAAAAATTGTAGGAAGTTAAGAGATGGGACTGTGATTTTCTGAAAAGAGAGCCGTTTTCCGGGTTTGGGAATCGTGATTATTTTGGCTGCTTTCCATGATAAAGGGAAGTGGCCTGTTCGCATGATTCCATCAAAGATGTTTGTCATGATTGCTACCGTAGTAAATGGGATGTTGCGAAGCGCGGTATTGCTCACGTTATCGATGCCAGGTGCTTTACGTATTTGGGAGTTTCCTAATGAGTTTGGCTAACTGGTCGCAGTTGAAAGGGTCGAGTAGAGGCCATATGGGACAAGCACGATATTTATCAAGAAAGTTTTCCACATGTTCTATGTGGTTGTCATCATAGATACGTGCATTTGGAGTGAATTGGTCTTGGAGTGAATCAGCGAACGATTCAGCTCTGTCCGTGGGTGTGTAGACTATTGGGAGTTTTTGTAGCAAGAAGCTGGCAATTTAGTTTTCATAGGGACCCGTTTTCTGAAGTTACTGTTGATAGGAATAGGTCCCATTCATCCTCAGTATGGGTGGCTAGTAGTAGCGACTTTACATTGAATAGCCTCTTGTCAGAGGGTGTTCGTGAAAATTGCCATTTTCGGCGAAGTTTTCTTTTCTTTGCCAGCTCCTCTTTGATGTGAGGAGGGTGTCCACCCTTAGTCCCAGATGTAGGGGATGTGTATGCACTGGAGTTTAGTGCTGCAGTTTTGATGGTTTGGAGATGGTTCACCTGATTTTCAATGTCAGCGGGAGATTTTATGTCTGCAGAGAGATTAGGGGTAGCCTATGCCTGAGAAGACATTCAGAGTACTTCCTCCAATTAACTCGTTTGCCCTCCTTTTTTGGAGGTAGACGTTGATAAGGAGATGTACCAACAGTTAAGATGATGGTATTATGATCTGAGCTGAGATCGTCAATGCAGACAAGATCGTGGGAGAATTGAATGTTTTTTTAACACGACAATGTCAAGAATATTTGGTAAGTAGTGGTTTTGCATGGGATATTGAGTCGGTTCAATGGGACCGATCACTTTGATGTTTGGGTGATTTGCAACACTTTGCCGTGTGGATTTGCGATACGACAGTTCCAGTCAGGATGTTTTGAGCCCATTATGATGGTTGGATCATCCAGTGAGAGAAACTTTTTATGATGAGTGATTTTTATTTTGTCGATTGGAGGGATATATGCAGAGATTATACGTATATCCGTCCCAAGGGAGTTGATGCTGATCGCTGTGTGCTCTATCGGAGATAGTGGATCATTAGGAATCGTTTGATGTATGATCCATCTGTGAACCAGTAAGACCGTTCCACCTGAAGCCTGCCGGGCTTGGATATTGGGACGATCTGTATGATAGGTCTTGTAGCATGGAATGT
Organism: Philaenus spumarius; assembly: GCA_018207615.1. Classification (NCBI taxonomy): domain Eukaryota; kingdom Metazoa; phylum Arthropoda; class Insecta; order Hemiptera; family Aphrophoridae; genus Philaenus; species Philaenus spumarius. The sequence goes on from JAGFPH010003523.1 coordinate 105,009, forward strand.
TGAAATGATTGAATGGTCGGAGGTGAGTTTCTGATATTAGAGCAATATCGATGTTTCTTTCTTGGATGAAGTTCAGCTTTACGACTGAGCACTCTACTGGCATTCCACTCAAGAAGTTTAAGTTGTTTATCCACTTCGCATGAATAGGGTAACTAGGGAAGTTAGTATGGTGATGATGATTGTTTTTGTATCACTCTCCGTTAGGAGTTTAGGAAGGATATCTCTTGGATCCACTGGAGAACATCAGCGGTCATGATGTTTTGAAGAAATTTGAGGACGGAGTCAGGTGATCCCACTTTTGGAGATGATGTGGTTGTGGTAGATGTCATTTTTGGGGGCATTACCGGCTTTGAAGGTGGGGGAATGGCTACCACTTTCTTTTGTGGTACTGTTTTTGTGGCAGCAGGAGCCTTTTTAAGGGCCCGTTGTGCCTTTGGTGCAGCCATCGTAGCCTTGTGACGGTGGTGGTGGAGGCATGGGTGCCTTTGTAGATGGTGGTGGCTGTGGAGGAGGGATGCGCCCAGTGGGAGCTCTGCATTGATGAACCCCCTTACTCCTATTGAAGTGTTCTGCGTATGCATTACATCCTCTATTTTGAAGGGCGCTCCCCCCACGGTTAACACACTTGAGAGCTTTCTCCCGAGGTTTACGACACTCTGTTCTGTCGTACTTACCAGCACACTTAAGACAGCGAGCTGGTAGATGTCAGTTTAGGGAGCTGTGCTTCCTTCTCTGAAGAAGGAGTAAAGGTGTGAAAATGGGCCCCTAAATTTAGAAGCGATGATTGGATTAATCAAAACTTGTGGATTGTTAGAATAATCCTGAGGCTGTTTCCGCGGCAGCTAACTTCTAGCTGACAGCCGGTGGATCTGTTTGGTTCTGTAAAGATTGTTTACCAATTCTTAGGATTATCTAAGATGATTGGTGGTACTTTTTCTTGGGTGGCAAGGCTGACTTTGAAAGTGATTGTGATTGACTGCTACCGTCAGATTGATAGCCTGAGATATTTTCCTGTGAAGTGTTGAAATTTTGCCATTTTCGGCTGACTGTTTGGAATTGAATTTCTGATTGTCCATTTTTGGATGTTGAAGGTTGGTTAAAAAGGTCCGTTATCCTCTACCGAGATTGACTGGGCAACTAACTTGGTTTTTGAAGTTGTAATTTTTGAGGTTTGGTCCTGAAAAGGACCGTTTTCCTCGACTGACTTGACTTTGACTGATTTGGTTTTTGAGGCTTGGTCCTGAAAAGGGCCTTTGCCTCAGCATTACTGTCCGACAGAGTGACGAACCTGGTTGGCTTGACCAAAACCTTCCCTTTGGTCAAGTGAGAGATCCCTGGTGAAGCCAGTTGACTCCTACCTTGAGATTTAGGTTACTTACCTTGTGAGGCGGACATGCTCGGAGGGAGCAGTCCCTAGGTGTGCGTAGATGTTGTGTTTGTGTTTTATCAGGGCAGTGTATTCCGTAGATTCACTTACCACTGTTGACAGACCAGCTCTTGAACCCGCACGAAGGGCAGTGTACGGTGACAGAAATCTGACCTCAGACACCAGGGCTATCTTCGTATCCCACGGAGAGTCGGTGCTTCAAAAAGGAGGTATGACCGGTCTATGGAGTCGTCAGCAGACTGAAGTGGATCGAGACGGCAGGCAGAACCTCCACTTGAATAATTGAAGGTTGGCCCGTAAGAAGAGTAACAGATAGATTGTCTCACCAAGCAGGCTTAGGTTCCTCAAAGTGTATCCTTCGAGACGACTTGGAGCACAGGCATCGACCAAATGTCCAAAGATGTTCTTCTGGATTCATGTGACCACTATGAGAGCTGCCACTCAAATGACAAAAGATAAACGTTTAATCGAGTGTAGACCTGTACAGTATGAAAAGTGTGCCTAAGTCCACCATATTTTCAAAGAAACGGTTCGAAGATGACGCTAAAATTGTGATGCCCGTTTTTCAAATACACTGTTGTTTTGAACACTTACAACACACTGATTCATTTAGATTTGTACATAGTGACAGAATATTAGTGTAGGATGATAATGGTATAAAAATTATTAATTATAAAAATCTGCAAAGGTATAAATAAATAAACTAAGCTAGGACTTAATATGGAACTTTAAATTGTGACATTAAAAAGTTGTTCTGTGAGGAACGTTTTTGTTTTTTGGTCAGAGACGAGGTGTAATCGTAAAAGTTTGAGCCAATTAGTTAAATTTTATGAAATATATTTGTTTATTAAATTAGCTCAAGTAATTCAGTTTTGAGCAGGTTAAAGAAACTATCATGAAAAAATATAGGCGATTGTCTAATATAATGAAAAAATATAGGCAATTGTCTACTATAATTTAAAAAAATATAGGCGATATCTACTAAAGTGAAAAATTTGCGACTGTCTACTATAATGAAAAAATATAGGAGATTATCTACTATAGTGAAAAATGATATACAATTGTCTACTATAATGAAAAAATATAGTCGATTATCTACTATAATGAAAAAATATATGCGATTGTCTACTATAATGAAAAAATATGGGCGATTGTCTACTATAATGAAAAATATAGGTGATTGTCGACTAAAATGGAAAAAATATAGGTGATTGTCTTACTATACTAGATATGTAGAAAACATATCCTTGATTCTATGTTTTACCATGAAGTGGAAATTCTATAGCAAACTTGTTTTAACAACCCGATATAGTACATATTATAAACAATTTCAATAAGGTATATTTTCTTATATTTATTTTTTAAATGAATCTGTTATTAAATTAATATAAAGTAAAATAACCTAAAAGTGTTAACAAAAACTAATATTTTTTAAATTTATAAACAGGAAAACATGGATAAAAACAATGTCAACAGCCAGCCTACTCCTGATAGAACTTTTAGTCCTTGCAGTCAAGCTCCTCTACACAGCAATGGAGTCCCTTTTTAGGACATTCCTTCCACCTGTGGAGAAGTCACTACTTAATGAAATTGTTCTTGTAAGTTTTATTGTAATTAATGCCCTACTTGGTGAAGTTACAGTTTTTATTTGCTTATATTTTTGTATTTAACTGTGTATTTGATTAAGGTTAATATAAGGCTTTACACACCTTTAAACTCTTACAATAATGTTTATTGTTTAACGAGCTAGCCGTATAACACAGATTTTATAAAGAAGCGAACATGTTTCAGTTTCATTATTTTTATTCGTATTACAACCTACTGTTATAATATAATAAATTATAACATACTAGTGGACCTGGCAATGCTTTGCCATTGCTTGATTTAATTTTAAGGGTGGTTATCCCATTTCATCCCGTTGACTAAAGTAATCGAATTGCAAGTGTTTTTTATATCACTTAAGAATAATATTAAATCATTTTAGATTTATAGTTTGTAGGAATTTATTTTTGTTGTAGCTACCCCATTTAATTTTTTTGTTTGTAGTAGAGATACTCTAAAAAAATCCTGGTACTAATATGTGTAAAGTGTGAAATTTTAGTAAAATTAGTTGAGTAGTTTTTTAGAACATAGAAAAAGTAAGTGGATTATTATTTAATTTTGAGGGAAGTTATTCCATTTCATCCCTTTGACTTAGTAATAAAATTGCAAATAGTTTTGTATATCTTAAATATATTACATAATGTTAGCTTTATAGCTTGTAGGAAGTTATTTTAATTTATATTTAATATATAAGGGTAGCAACCCCATTTCAACTCTTCCAATTGTGAATCTAAACTGTCCAGGGACCCACTCAAACACACAAAACAATTATCAACACAATCAAAATTGGTCCAGCCTTTTAGCAGTTCAGCGACAAACTCACATACACAAGAATTATATGTATAAAGATAGCATAATATGGAAGATCAGTACCACAGCCTCTGGTCAGGTTAAAAAATGATTTGCATTAACAGTGAATATCCTTGTACGCTTAGATTTTATTTATTCCGTACTTCTTAATATCATAAGTTAGTTGTACAATGGGTTTACTGATTGGTCTGAAGTAGACAGACTTATTTCTGTCAAGGAAAACATGTTTTTTGTATAAACATAATTTATTTCAGAAATGATCTATGCTTGAAAACACTGCAAATTTGACTTACCCGATGACAGACACGGGCCTAACCTCCAAGCACATGTTTTTCAAAGGCAACTCATATTGAACTCTCACCACGCCCACAGAAGTGTTTATTATTTCTGCCTTGTTTTTATTGCTTAATACAATTTACATTCCATTATGTTTTAATAAAATTGTACAAATAATGGCAATGGCACTATTATCAAATATTTAAAACAATAATCTTGTTGTTAACTTAGTGTCCATATGATTTCTAAATAATTAATCACATTATTTTAAACATAATTGTGGAAGCAAATTTTGTGATAGGTTGAACGCACACTTTTGTTTAATTTGTGATGACAGTTTAATAACAAGCATTTGTTTTTTGATGCATGTTAACAGAACGGAAAAGTTTATTAATAATAGTTTAGTTAATAATTTTATTGATCAAAGTTATAACGTTGAAAATAAGAAAACAAAATTTACAAACTGAATGTAAACTAATTTAACTAATAATAAACACATCCTTGGGGTGGGTTTACCATGGGGTGTTTTTAAACCGGTCAGGGGTTAGGAATGGGAGTTCTAGTATTTGCTGGAAATTTATTAAAATATTTTTTATTATAATTTGTCAAAACTAATAAAATTGTGTCAGCAATAAATATTCAAAATAAACTTGTATTAGTAATACAGTACATATGAACTATTATTCAACCTTGATAAACATGACTGTGAGAGAAAAACTTAAAGAGTAAAGTTCTATTTATAGAGGAAAAACCTATACAGGGTGTTTCAAAAAGGACTTTACAACTTTGAAAATTTATATACATTTTATTAAACAAGGTACAGAGCTGGCTTTGGTGTTGTTTTAAAGGAAAACAGTTCAAGTTTTGACTCGCGTAGTCCGCTAGTGCCTAATCGCACCGCACAAGCGCTAGTGACTTACGTTAAAGATGGCTGCCTTCACTGGACCGGAGCGTGCTAGTTGTGTGTTTTGGTTTGAAGAATCGAAGTCTGCGACAACAGTTCAGCGTAATTTTCGTACCAAGTACACTAAAGATCCTCCTAGTAGGCCTACAATTAATGAGTGGCATAGGTGTTTTGTAGAAACAGGGTGCTCAGTGAAACATAAAAAATCCTCAGGTCGTCCAAGCACATCTGACGAAGTCGTTGAGCAAGTGAGACAAAGTTTTGTAAATAGCCCTACGAAATTGACCCGGCGTGCATCTCGTGAGCTGCAAGTACCACATACGACGGTTTGGCGTGTGTTAAGAAAACGTTTGCACTTGAAACCATAACGATATTCGCTTTTACAAGCAATTAAAGACACTGATAAGATTGCCCGTAGGAACTTCTGTGTGGATATGTTAAATCGAGTGGATGATGATGAACATTTCTTGGACAACATAATCTTTTCTGACAAGTCCACTTTTCACTTAAGTGGCAAGGTAAACACACATAACTGTAGGATTTGGGGCAGTGAAAATCCACATGAAACATTACAACATGTTCGTGATAGCCCTAAAGTGAACGTTTTTTGTGCGTTGAGCAAGAGGAAAGTGTACGGCCCCTTTTTTTTCCAAGAGAGAACCATCAATGGGATAGTGTACCTTGATATGTTGCAACAATTTTTAATACCACAGATCGATGAGGATGACCGAGAACGAAATGTTTTCTTTATGCAAGATGGCGCACCACCACACTATCTGACTGACGTCCGGGATTTTCTAAATGACCGCTTCCCAGGTCAATGGATTGGCCATTATGGGCCAATTGCATGGTCCCCCCGTTCCCCAGACCTGACACCGCTAGATTTTTTTTCTGGGGTTTCATAAAAGATATGGTGTACGTACCTCCTTTTCCGGCCACTCTACCTGAACTTAGAGCAAGAATTTACGCTGCTGCTGAGCAAGTTACACCTGAAATGCTAGTGCGAGTCTGGGAAGAAATCGACTACCGATGGGATGTCTGCAGAATAACCAACGGAAGCCACATAGAACATCTTTAGTTTAAGGTAAAAAAACTTTAACGTAAGTCACTAGCGCTTGTGCGGTGCGATTAGGCACTAGCGGACTACGCGAGTCAAAACTTGAACTGTTTTCCTTTAAAATAACACCAAAACCAGCTCTGTACCTTGTTTAATAAAATTTATATGAATTTTCAAAGTTGTAAAGTCCTTTTTGAAACAACCTGTATTAAATTATGCCTACTGCATACAGAAAATTATTTGTAAGAATTGAAATGTATTAAAATTAGTTAAATCAGTGCTGACAGTTTAGTGATTATTTTATGTTATTGTTTTTTCATAATCAAAATAAAGTCATAGAGCTTGGCCAAGTGTAAGGAATTTTTATTTCAGATTTTACAAATTTGTTTTTAGTCATTGCTTCATATGCCTTTAAATTATTGTAGTGATCAACCAATGCCTTCTAATGTCTTTGAGTTACGTAACTATGAAATTTGTATCCAAAGTTTAAATTGTTGTATAAATACGGCTGTTAAAATAGTTTGTTTTCAAAGAAATACTTTGAATCGTAAAACAAAATCCAAAATGACAAATAAAATTTATTAATTTGTTGAGTATTATTATTTTCAGCTAATAATGCAATGTAAACTGTATGGTGTTACACAATACAAAGTGTTAGTAAATATAATTTATGGCCTTGGACTTGCAGTAAGAGATTACAAGTTCTAATCAATGTCTCAAACACTAAACAGATGATAATAGCATTATGAATTCTTTATGTAACAGAGTTACAAGCATGTAATTTAATAACATTCTCAATGTTCCTTGCATATTATTCATGCTGTGAAGCCACTCTTTTATCTTCCATCATGTCAAAGAACAGTGTCAATTCACAGAGGTCTTTAAGGGCCATTCAGTTTCATTAATCATAATTCTAGTTTTACTACTGTTTGAAAATATTTATAACTATCCTCTTAAAGTTATTAACCTTGTCAGATTTATTTCCTAATTTTCATATTGACAATGTACTTACTGTTGAGTTCACTGTAAGATTTGTAGGAAATGTACAGAGAGTTGAATTGTTTTTGAAGATTGTTTCAATCTTTGGGGGTTCCTAATTTTGTTTTTATTTCAGACTACTATTTGTATATGTGTATTATTATGATTTTTTTTGTAAATTGAAATCTAATTTTATGAATTATTGTAGTTTTGAAGTAGAACAAAATAAATTTAAAAAAAAATGGGATTGTCAGCTTTTATTGGCGCATGATAACTTATATGTGACTAAAAGGGATACATAGATTGATTTGGACGAAACTCACTGTTCTTTTTTGGGCCTTGGATCTCGGACCTATAATCTTCTTTTTTAAATTGCGTTTAATGCACAATATTTACTAGATAGTCCTTTTATTTACTTAATCACATTTGTGAACGAAGTCGCAGGTACCAGTTAGTACTGTAACGGATATATTGGTATACACCAATATTCCCAAAGTCTAAAATAATTAAAATAAAACAAATTATAGAATGATTCTAAGATTCAAAGTAGGCCTAAGTTAGTTAAGAAGAAATCTTTGCTCTGGACACAGTTTAAAGATTACAGCTGATACTAGTAACACACGTGTAAACTATTAGGTTACGTTCCCAGACATTTTAATCAAGTCAGCAGCATTAGAACAACTTGCTCTGAAACAAGTGAAAAGAATCATATTGCATTTCACATAGCTTTAGCGAACAATGCAGAATATCATGAGAATGCTTTTACAAGAATTTACAGATAGACAAATTTTTAGAAAAATGAAAGACCAATAGGGAGATGAGTGAAAAATCTTTATCCAATGACAAACGGTTTTTCAAAAGGACGCGGTAGGAGGAGTAGGGCAAGAGCGAGAAAAGCGGGGTCTTCTTCTAACATCTTTTGAACGGGCAAGACCTAAAAGCCCGCTTCACACCACAATGTATATTTCAACCTAAAACCCGCCATAAAAAGACTAAGTACATTTTACCTTAAAAAACAAAAACAATTTAAAATCAATCATCAAATAAGAGTCAATCATCAAGTCGAACTCACTAAGTGAAAATCATCAATCAGTTTAAAATCAATCACCAATTTCAAAAGGCATCGCAGGAACCAGTGGATAAATAGTGTTCAGTGAATGTGCGAATATAGATAAATTAATATCAATAAAGTGTTAAATAAAATAATCAATAAAATATATAGTGTCAGTTTAAAAGTGAGTGAAAGGAAAAATCAAAAATATGTCATGTAAGTAAATTAAAAAATTTCAATTTATGTTAAGACAGATCTCGAGATTAAGCAAATTAAATCAAATCAAAATCATATCCAGATAATTAAAATAAAATCATAAAAAAATTGTAAATGGAATAATATAAATGTAATAAAATAAATTCACAGCTTTAGAGCAACAATAACTAAGCAATTTGGTCGGGTCTTCTTTATAGAGAATTAGCTGCCAAGGATTTAATAATACCTAATAAGCAATTGAAAGGAGATTCCGATTCAATTAAAAGGGTTAGAAACTGCTGTTTAGGATAAGGTTTTAAAGTAAGGAATTATGTCAACTTAATAATTATCAAACTTTTAATTTCAAATATTTTATACAATGTTTAGTTGTTAGCCTATTTTAATAAAGGATAAGTTATATATATTAAATATTAAGGAGACTGCATAGTAATTGAAGAGTACAGTCTCCCTTAACAACATTATAGATTACGAATAATAATTATCAAAACATCCTGGTAAAATTAGTTTAGTGAATTCAGCAACTTATTATGAAGTAAAATTTAGAGGAAGAGACGATTTGAGAAATTAAACATTAAGAAATTGTATATTAATAATTTGTACATTTCTTAAGAACAAATTTCAATAATTAAGTATCATGTTAATTCAAGTTTTTTTTTCAATAAATCAATTTTAAAAAAATTCTAAATGTTATTAATGTAGAAAAGGTATAGTCATTAAATTAATCATATGTCATGTACAATATCTTATTATCAATTATACATTCAATTCAAACCATCAAACGTCTCTGAAGTTATTTCAACCAATTAGTTAGGAGTCAGACCTCTCAAGCCAAGCATAGATTGATTCGTAAATCGAATCTGGTGGAGCCCCCATATAAAAATAAACCTTACAGAATAAAGTCGCCCAAATCAAAATAGTAACCTTACA